>CM045771.1:81495989-81591202 GCA_025200525.1 Camellia lanceoleosa | reverse complement strand
AAGTTGAAGAACCAACAAGTTAAGAAAATTGAACATCACGTGAGATGGAGCACACCTGTGCATTGCACGCTTGAGATCTCTCAAAGAGTTCACATGCACACGCCAACCACTTGAAGTTATCATCTTGCATATATATAGCGATACATTTCAAGAAAAAGGATATTAGAGAAGGATCAAGGGAAACTTCTTCCACTTTTATTGGTCCGAGTAAAAGGTATTGTCTTTTTTTATGACCTTCATGAAACGAGAATGGATGGGCACGTTAGTAATATTTGTTCAAGCAGTAATGGCAGCCTTTCGCTTGTTTCATTGTCAATACATACAATTGATGAAACTTGCTTGTACGCTTGGGAACGGGTTACCTTTCTCTCGACCGCCCACCGGCCCTGAACAACCAAGGTAATGGAGCATGACCAGATGCACCATTCGATTCCTCGACAGAACTAAGTTGCTTAGTAGACTCATCGAAGCCAATAAATATTACTAAACGTAATCTATCCATTCTCATTCTACACGAAGGTCAAGTAAAAAGACAAATGAAAGTACGATTTCATGAACTCGCCAACAAAAATAGATACCAGAGACTCATGAAGGATGCCTACCTTCCTCTTGAAATGTAAATCACAGATATATATGCAAGATGATAACTTCAATGTAAAGGTAACGGGTCATTCAAAAGTTGCGCGTAATGTGCAGTAAGGTTGTCCATTTCTACGTAATGATATTTTCTTCTGTGAATTGCCCAGGTTTGTTGACTTTCTCGACTTCTTCACCACCCTCACGATAGTTCGTGAAATTGAAGAATCAATAACTTCGTTAAGAAGTTGAACATCACCGATGGGGAGCGACATTGTATGTGCGTACGCACAGCTGATATCCTCTAAAGAGTTCACCCACGTACGCCACAACCAATGTAAACAGAGGGTATCGAATGCATGCCCGTGATGGACTACATCTTAGAAAAGTTGGATATTAGAGAAAGATCAAGGCAAACTTTTCTTAACTCATAGCCTTGTCCGAGTCAGTGGGGAGAAGGTATTGGTTTTCACCATCGCCTCCGGCCGCTTGTTGTTGGAAAGGCCACCTCTGTTGAGGGTTCAATTTTGCTTGTTTCATTGTCACATACAATTACCACGAAACTTGTTTGTACGCTCGAAAGTATTCTTCTCGACCGCCATCGTCTCCGACCACACCAAGGTAATGGAGCATGGGCCAGATGCACCACCTCGATTCTTCGCGAACCAAGTTGCTCAAGAGGGAAATTGAAGCCCTCAACTTGATGGGGTTTCATCTGGTTTATGTGGCTGGGATGAACACCAATATCTCTGACTGCAGAATCGTGTCCAGATTGTTTAACCTCGTCATGAAATAATTGAGTTGCGTGTTTGTCCTTTTTAGTCGGGCCTTCATAAAAGTATAAGCATGTAGTCCTTCAGCCCTAAATGAGAAACAAAATGTAGTCCTTTATCTTCAATATTTGGGAAATTATGCATTTATCGCTTGTACATATAATTATTTTAATTGTGTCGTGTGAACTAAATGCAAAATTTGATGTGTGTCCTTTTGTTTCTGCTTTCAAAATCAGATATGTGTTGGAGAAATTCATGCGTGTTGTTATCCTGTGTTTACGCAAAGTTTTGAGGTTAATGTTTCATATGTTGCGTACCAGTTGTTTGTGTTCTTGTAAATATTGATTGGAATACTTGCACGTGAGTTGTCGCCATTGCATCTCGATAAATATTGGTCACCTCGCACCAACAATGTTAGTTTTCTCCTTAAAGAGTTGCTACCGCTTGGTTTCTACATATATGTTTGTAAACAAACAAATCCATCACCAAGGAATACGCCGATTTTTTTCTTGATCAATTCTTACAAAGAATTTGCGTACTTTTGTGTTTGTGTTATTTGTTTTGCACAAATTTTGAATGGCCTCATTGCTATGCCTTGCAATTTTGAACTTTTGTTTCAATTACGCCCATTTGATTACAACTCTTCACCTGTTTTGTATCGTAAAATATGCATATACGCAGCAACCTGTGACTTTTGTTGTAGTCAACTTATAACTTTATCGAACTTACATAATCTCAATCAATTGACATTACAATCTTTTTTTTAAAAATCACAAACGGCATTAGCAATTTGACCGAAAATGTCTAGGAAATTTGAAATGGACTGTCAAAATTTAGGTAGTTTAAAGTGCATCGATCCAAATTAGACAACGGACAAAATGTGTACACCACCCCTGTAATTTTCCCTTCAATCTAATTTGTATGATTTGCTCTTTCATAAGAGGAAGGAAAAGATTGAAGACAATTGTCGAACAACATATCCAAATGTCTGACACTATCGCTGGCTCTTGTCAAAAGCGGCCAGTTGCACCATTCATTTGTTACAGGTACTAGTTGCTTATTTTGACAATATGGAATTACATTTTTCGTACTGAAATTACGCGCCTCGTCGAAGTTCAGTTTGTGATGTTTCAAATTGGTTTTGTTCCGCTTGTTTGAAAATGTTTAAATTGGTGTTTATCTATTTTAATGTACGAAAGTTGTCTTATGCCGATTTTGGGGCCAGCTTGACATAAAAACTTGCATACATATATGTATTCATATTTAAGATTTAGTGATGATAAGCTTCACGATGCTTGCATGCAGCCAGCAACAATTCAAGGAAATGCAAGGGCCGTATAACACTCTTAAAAAATGGTGAGTGTCGAAATCTATATTCTCTATAATACACTATGATGGAAACACATCGCTAGGTTGCTATCCACACGTTGTATTGAATGGTTGTAGTGGGCTTGTGATTGTTTCACGTTTGTAGAATTGTAGCATTGTAGCATGTAATAATGTCACATTCCTATTGTTTTTGTAAATTTCAATTGCTGTAAAAAGTCCACCACGCTTTGTCACCGATTTTTGTTGAATCATATTTGTATTTGCAATCTTATTTAATTACCAAATCAATGCACGGATTGTGTTTGGCATAAAGTTGTAGTTACGGTGAATTTTGGACTCATAGTTGTTACTTGTCTTTGTACGTCCCTGCTCATTTTCTTGGTTAAAGACTAGAAAGGAGATTGGGGAAAGGTGGAAGGCACTCCTCCATGAGAGAAAAAAGAGGTTTGCGAAATGGCTAAGGCGAACAAATGAGAACACGCCAAAGTAGTACCATGTGCACCAAGTTTGAAAAGGTCATTATGTACTTCATGTTTTCAGAAATGATTGGCTATGGGAGTCCCGCTTATCGACATTGTTGGTTGTATTTTTGCATTAATTTAAGGGTAAAAAATGTGCAGGGTAAAAGGCAACTTCACATATCATTGAAGTCAATTGTTGAGCTAGTTAACCGGTTCAACGAAGCACAAAAGCAAGCAATCATTGACATTGGGTTTGCTGGCCTCCTGGGGATGAAGTGTACACGTATAGATCACGACTTGTGCGCATGGTTGGTACAGAACTTCGATCCTGACAATAGTTCATTGAATGTTCATGGTTGTCAAGTCAGGCTCACGTGTAAGGCAGTTAATGTTTTATTGGGAATACGGTGTGAAGGCGATGATGTGCGATTACTAGGTCATTAGAAGATATCCCAATATCTACGATGAGGTTGGAGTTGTTAACAAAGTCATTCCTTGAACAAGTTGAGACTTTATCCGACCGAGACCGATGGTGTGGAGGACAAGTTTCGATTTAAAATTTATACCAGACATGTTGGGGCCATGTTGTGTCCTACCACAATGGCCGCTTGAAGCCATCGTTAAATTCATGCCGCCAAGGACGAATCGTATGCAAGCTTGTAATTGGGCAAAGTTGACACCGCAATTCCTTCACAACGTGTTCGCAAGTATAAAGGTCATCGCGGGTGCTCCGGATGTGTTTTCCGCTAATGGTATGCCAATAACTTGATTTTTTTCCATTCCCTTCATGTGTTTCTATGCATTGTTACATCATGGTTCAACAAATTGGCCTTGATTGGGACATACAATGGTACTCGCTTTGAGTAATGACAAACAACACTCTTTCTAACCAAGTATGGTACTCGCAGAAATATATTTTCTGCGACTACCGTCATGAATTTAAGAACAAAGAGTACAAGGCAAAAAGTATGCCGAACCTTAATAGAGGAACCAATTAAAACTAGGTTGCGAAAAGGGGAACATGTACATAAATTTTTTTTCTTGGTTTCATCAATAAAGTCCTTGGTGTGCTGTATATTTTTTTCCCCAAAAAACATTGCATGATATGTGCCTATAAAGTTGACAGCATCCTCAACAAAATCGGTATTCTATGTACGTTCTGCTGCAAAATTGAGAATAATGAATGTCATTGTTACTGAATATAGTTTATTTTTGTGGGAAGAACAACTTAATTATGGTGTGCCCCTTAATGTCCACAGCTGTTGTACCTTGATTGTGTTTGTCTGAGCTTGACTACGCTTTCCACACCTCGCTTCATGATTGGGTGATACCCAACACGGAGGCGGCTGCGACGTATGAGAAGGAAGCAAAATTTCCCAACAATTGCGGTAAGCACTCCTACCACTGTGCACATTTCTCACCATCAACCCACTTGTCTTCAACATACAATGTCAGACTTCATTTATGCGTTTCTATGATTAGGTGGAGTTTGATTACAGTAACGCTGATGATGCTGACATGGATGCATGCCATGTCGAGAACCAACAAAAAGGACAGTACAATGAAGTCCGTATGAGCAATTTGGAGACCGACATTCGCAAACTGAAGGAAATGATGAAGCAAGTTCTCCACAACCAAACAGATTTAATGGAGATGTTGCGACATTTCGAAGGCAAGCAAGTTGTTGGTAATGACAAGGTAATCTATCCAAGCATTATGCAATTTTCACACAGTTGAGCCATATCATTTGAAGATGGTTTATAAGACTAGGTTCACGAATGTGTATGTATGATTAGGTAGAAGGCAATGATGTGTGTATCATTAACCTCTCCTCCAATGTTGCTCAACTGAAGGAAATGCTGAAGCAACTGCTTCAACGCTTTCAAATTTGAAATTTGCAACAAACTATTCACTAAACAAACCAATTTACGTGAACTGAAGCAAATGCTACACCACCTCATCGAAGGTATATTCTCTACACTGCAACCGACAGGCGTGGCCCAACAGGGTGTGGACCCTGCTGTTGGAGTCGAGGCACATGACGATGGCGTGGTCAAACCATCTGACGAAGTTAACCCAATGGAGTGTAATATTTCAGATGTACAAGGGGTGGATCACCAACAACAGATTTTGAAGGGAACCTTGGCAAGGGACAAAAGTCATTTGCATGATGGGCACAAGCTGAACATCGAAGAAGGTGGAGACAACAACAAGAAGGGAGGCCTTTGGTCAGGGAAAACATATGAAACTGAAGATATATACACTCTTGACCTTCAATCCGTGGGCGTGAAGAACGTGGCGTGCGATGTGCATACTTCTCCTACTAAGCTTGGCAAACCATTGGGAGCAACTGGAATTGTTAGAGGAAGTGCAAAGGGAAGACGAAAAGGAAAAGGAAAAGGAAAAATGCGCAGAAGTGGAGTTCAAGCCACTGAGGTCGGGAATATGCAATTGTGCATCGATAGCAAAACAAATAGTGGAGTTGACGACATCAATTCACCTGTGGATGTTGATGGTGTGGATAACGTGAACAAGGTACAAATACTGTCTTTAATGCCCCACAAGTTCTGAATACCCAATTCATGCCCACATCAATAATGTGAATCAGTAATTTTACAATCATCTGTGTTGTATTGTACTAGTTGTCAAAGAATTGCATGTTTGCAGTTATGACTGCTGCCATATGTTAGTACACATTTCTAACAAACTCCGCACCAAACATCACAAGTTGGGAAAACTCTGAGGCTCACAGTTTTTACATCATTTCACGTTCTTTTTTATGACTACCGACCTTGTAATGTAAGCTTCAATTTTTTTATGAAATATTATCGTTAGTTGGTCGTTTATTTTGTAGGACTCGCTGACGATGTTGGACAAATAAGGGTTGTTATCAGCGGAGGAACAAAAACTTCTTCACTATGTATTTGACGATAGCAAAGATGAAATGTATTGTTTCATTTACTACTTGCAAATTTTAAATGACAGTCCACTGTGAAATAACTATCGTGGTAACGATCATTTATTGCTTGTAGGGACATTGTTGTTTCCATGAATTTTCATGGACAGGCATGTGAAGTTGGCACCCGGCGTGACATGCGCACACTCAAGCCAGGGTCGTGGCTATCCGACACTGTAAGTGTTGGCTGCACAAATATGAAGCTGCGTTTTTCAGTACCCCTCAACTCAGAAACCTTTCTAATCAACTTGCCTTGTGTCTTGCATACAATGTCCCAGCCAATCAACTTAGTGGTGGTGCAATTGACAAATCGACAGAGGGATTTACACACTGACGGGAGGCACACTGATTGGTTCTTTCCCGTATATTTATTGGTAAGTAAGTGTTTAAAGCTACGTTGTGTATTGTGTATGACATATTTTGGCAAATGTTTCCGTCAATGACCTTTACGCATTGCACATGCAGACTTTGATTCTAAATAAAGATATGCAACCTCTACACCATGAACATATCGTCACATCATTTTTTCGGACATGATAGATACCATCAGTGCGATTGATGCATGCCAGAGGGTAATATCAATGTTCATCCCGTTATATTAAAACGAAAATATGAAAGCCATTAAATGTTTACATGGCCTCTAAACAAGGTCTGCCGTTGTGTTTACGTGTAGATTTACATGCCTTTCAATTACAAAGGAGTGCATTGGTTGTGCGTTAAAATTGATATGGTGGACCGTGTAGCCTACCTATTCGACTCGGTCCCATCCAACCGACCGAACAAAAGGAAGCTAAATGCGGCTAAAATTTGGTATGTCCTTCTGGTGCATTTCTGAACACTACAAAAAACTTGAACATCCTTTACGTAAACCAACTTCAACCTTGTGGAACAGGTTCAAACTATGCACGACTTGCTGCAACTACACTTTGGAAATGATTATGTTACAAACGTGCGTAGCTTCCACCGCTGCATGTTAGATGAGAGGCCAGTACAACAACTGGACGAGTAATCCACAATCCCTCCCTCACATTAATGTCTATGCTGCATAACTGACTTAATGAACCTATTAAGTATTGACGACAACTTTAATGTCAAATTATTTTTGTAGCACGTTTGACTGTGGGATGTTCGTCATCAAATTCATGCAGCAACCTGATTTAAGCCCCGGTCCACACAAGGTACATTCTACCGCTTAATTTTCATTTGTCAATCAAATCCTTCCTTGTATGTCCTGCAATTTTAACTGATTTGTCTTATGATCTTTCTGTACAAAGTTCGCTCCCTGTGTGCGTCATAAGTTGTTGGTTGACATCGTTATGGATGTCAATAATGCAAAGATCGCAGAGTACCGGGAGTGCCTTCATATGAGCAATGCCACAAGCTAGGCCAGTGATGGGATTGGGCTGCCAGTACGCCAGTAATTTGGGTGGCAATAGGACTTAACTAATTTTTTATTGTTTGATTTCAATATGGATGTTATTTATGGCTCCCCAGTATTGTTTTTGCTGGACGATGTAAATATGGACTAACTGCAAAGTGCAAGTCAAATGTAAACATGGATCAAACATGTCGATGTGGCTGCTGACTTAGTACTATTTTCTTTACGCATGTTTCTTGTTCGGATGAATGCGACTGTAACTGTATATAATTTACGGCTGCTTTTGTTACCGAAGTTAATTTATAATTTAATTACAAAAAAGGAAAAATTAATTTTCAAAAATGAAAGAAACCACATTATGAATGAAAACTCAATACTCTTCGTAGGTAAGTTATATATCAACCCATTAGTACATATGACTCCAGCCAAAACAAAACTTTCATGGCTTACAGGGAAGGTTAAAAAAAAAGAAATCAAATCTGCATATCTGCTGCATCATCAGCAGCGTCTTCTGAAGAGTTGTCTGTACTGTCTGATTGACTGTCCTCATCCATTATCTTATCAGACTTCGCTTCGTCTGCCGCCAATTTGTCATCGGTCAACCAATCAACGTTCTGCTTGATAGCGCCGACTTGCCGCTCCAAACTTGACAACCGTGTGTCCACTTCATTCAGCCTTTCGTAGATAGCTTGCAACTGTTGGAATACAGGAGCAACATGAGCTTCAACAATAGCTTCAATCTTGTTCGAATCAGACATTTTGTAGGAATATGTGTATGGTTTATTTTACTGACTACTTTTTTAAAGGAATGTACAGGTTCATAATATTACACAACACTATGCTGTAAGTATTTGTAATCTATGGTACATGACTTGTATGTTTGCAGAAGACCTCATGCATTATGACATACATTGTATTAATTTCTCAAACTGGCCGAATTCATCTTGCAAAAATTTGTTCCTTCTTGCATGCACTAAGTCATCCGCTCAAGACTTCGATCATTCAGTTATTTGGCATTTCCAACACACATGCATTGTACCTTCCATCAAGATTATCCCAATATTGATTTCCACACCCTGATTCATCATACATTCACATTCGTCATTTGTATTTGTGCCCCAACCCAATTACATGTCTACTCATCCATAAAGGTTAGCAAAATTGCTCTTATCAGATGCATATGCCTTCCCAACTACACCGAACCTATTAAATGAAATATTCAAAATAATTAATTTGCTTTTACTCAGTTTGGGTAGGTGTTGCTACCAAGCAACAATAACTGTGTTCACATCTTTAAACCTACCATCAACGTATTAATGGCTACGGGTTTAAGGTAATTTAACATTTACAACCAACCACAAAAAGTTTGTAACCAGTGTTGTTTCCTTTGCATTTGGGTTTGTTTTTGCGTCCATATATTCTTCGTGAACCTGCGAAAACAAAGTTGGACTCAATCAAGAACCATCACACCTATGGATGCACACCACGGTAAATGCGGTCGTGGACAATCACTTGCAAGCCACGGCTCCGACAGTCACGGAATTGGATTATGCAGGTGGGTATATCGATTCCTTCGGTGATCGTCATTTCTTTGAAACAAGGTTCCCACTGTGGAGTTTTGAACCTCTACGGGATTACAACTACACCCCAATACAAGATGCTTGGTCAAAGTATTTTGGAATTCCGCCTAATGCTTGCCAAAGCGAGTTCGAGCAGAACACCACTGTCGATGTGCTTTTGTAAAGGTCACAAAAGCCCGATCAGTTGAAATGCAGCGGTAATTCCCTCATGTCAGCGAGTCCCAAGTTAGGCATCGTTTGCAAAGTGAGGTTGATCAAATGACTCATCGACTCATTAGGAACTCACGGATAGAGGACGCAAAGGCAGAGTCGAAGATACATGGATCGAACCCGACATCTGCGATCAAGGCTATGATGGAGGATCCTGCACTGGTGTCAGACCCTGACCTTTCAGATTACTCAGACTCCGAGGTTGTTGATTTGAGCGAGGATTAGCAGACCTGGACATGTGTATGACATAGTAAGCGTAGTCTTGTAAGATGGCATCGTCGAGCGAAAATAAACGACTTAGAAACTAACAGACTGTCATACTCTACTAACCATTGTAACGGTGCATGCGTTAATGTCTTCATCATGTCCACTTTGTTGAAGGTATTTTTTTGGGTCACCATCCTCGACTAAAAGCTGTCTTATGATTTTGTTGGTACGATGACAAGGTAATTTTTTTGTAATGTCAATGACCGATATCAGAAACTATTATTAACTTATGTTTTGTTGATTACTTCATGTTTGTGAATTGTTCAATATGGACAATAAGGTTTAAGTGTCGGAATCATTGACTGGAATCACAAGCTGTAATTGCAAACAAAAATTGTACACAACCGGCCAACGGTCTCATACACTCTAACATCAATATGGGCACAAAATGTTTTGTTTTTTCAAACGCAACGGTTGTGTGGAAGCATACCCCATGGGGTCAACCTGTGCATTAGCAATTTTTCTCCCATTGTGCATTGTTATGAACTAATCAGCTCCCTTTCAAACAAAAAAATATACAATAGACCATGCAGAAACAGAATATTGATATTCATTAATGAAGAAGTCAGCACGATGGTGAAGAAATGTACCACGCATTCTATATCTTCTTTCAACTTGCTAACAGATAATAGTTGAGGCCACAGATAAGTGACAAACAGATACTAGTTGACAGATAACAAATTTGCCAAATCTGTTAATTACAAACAAACCTGCAACAGATAACAGAAGTTGTTCATTACAACCAAAATTCATGCAACCAGATAAGAGAACCTGCAACAGATAACAAGCCACAGATAAGTGACAATGCACCCACAAAATTCAGTCATCCATAAAGCATCCACAAAATTCATCCACATAGCATCCACAAAAATGAATCCACATACCATCCACAAAATTTGTCCACAAATCTGCCAAATTGCATCCACAAAGCTCTTACAATGACACCAACGTTTCCCAAAATTCATTACAGAATAACATTATAAGTTACATCATAATAACTTATAAAATTCATTCCGTACATTCATTCCATAATAAAATTCATTCCACAAAGCTATTAAGTAAGTTACATAAGTTACATCATAATAAAATTCATTCCATAAACATTACTTACATCATGAAGTACAATACAACAAAAACTGGTACAAACTTCCATTCAATTTCCCAAAATACAAAGAAGTACAAAAGTTACATGATCAAGTACAAAATGATAGAAAATATAATGAAATACACCATCGCTTTGATAATATTTTCTATCATTTCAAGCCTTCGACCATGGTCATTTCCCAAGTCATGAAGCCTCATCCTTACATCATTGAAGTGTTCTACTGTTAAAGCATCACCAGCTCTAGTGTTGGAAGGGATTCTTGACGTAACGTCTTCATCATCTTCAGCCACGAACTTGAAGTAATTGCAATGGGGAGTGGGAGTGGTACTCTACGATGCATGACAATCAGTTAGTTGAATACGACAAATATTACTATGACTACTAAAGGATTAAAATTTCCAATACATACTTACATATTTTGATGGGCAAACAAAGAACAAACGCCCTTCATTTCCATTCTCATTGTTCTGACAATACGTATGGCAGCGGTTCTTCCACAATTGCACAGCCTCGTTTGTAATCTTATGTTGCTAATGTTAGAAGAAGAAGCCATTTTTTAAATCTGCATACATGAGAAATTTGTAGTGCTCTGCTATGCTTCTGTTTGATGGGGTTAATAGCAGGTCTAGTTTAATTTGAAGGAGAGAGTGTGTCTTTACTGAAAACATCTATTTGTTCAAACTGCCATGTTTAATAGCATTTGCACAGAGGTTACACAGACTAAACTGGTAATAGCATTTGAACAAACATCGCAGCTCAATGTACACACATAGCATTTTGAAACTGAACAAATACAGCAATTTCAAACACAGCATTTGTGATTAATTACACACATGTTACACACATAGCATTTTCAATCTGAACAAACATGGCAGTTTTACAAACATATCAGTTCAATGTCAAGTAAATTATCAATCACACATGTTAAACAACTATTATCAACAAATCATACTGAAGTGAAATGATTATGGGCAGATTGTTGGAGACTGTGATTCAGTAGTTATCAAACTGAAATAGTTAACAACAAATGACACATGTGATTTTCAACAAAGCACACTGAAATACTTATCAACAAATCAGTAATAGTTATGAACATTTAAGTTCAGTTTGATAATAGTTATCAATGTTGATAATAGTTAATTCAAGTTACGCAGCTAACACATTAGTTGATAGCAGTTCATTACAACAATTCATGCCTGATTCACAACAAATTCAGCAAAATCACATTATTAATCACATTGAAAATTACACAACTATATGCATTCATTCAACTAATTATCAATCTGCATAATCATACTATGTTCTGCAAAGATGTGATCCTTTCATTTTATGTTGGATCAGTTTCTGCGTATTCATACTACGTTCTGCAAAATTTATACTTTAACTCTAAAAGGTAAATGGATAAATGTTCGTCACAATATGTGTCACATTTTTCAAGCATACCATTTATGTATCTGCATAACAGTAATTTTCGAAGCCCTAATTTCCAAATTTGAAATCTATTTTTTGAATCACAACCCTAACTTTTTGATTTCAGCGTTTGGAGGACGAACCTAGTTCATCTATGGCCTGAAAGCCCACGTTATCGTCAACAAATTCCTTCTCTACAGCCGATGGTGGTCGCGGTCAAGCTATGGTTCGCGAAGCAGAGAAAATGAGGGCTACAGCGGTGGGTTGGGTTTACGAGTGGGTGGCCGTCGGGAGTGGTCGCCGGTCAGGCTGGGTTCAGTGGAGGAGGAGTGAGTGTGAGAGTGAGGGGGAGTGAGAATAAGATTGAGGTGTATACTCTGTATAACCTGTATAGCAGAGCGGGAAAACGAAAATTTATGTTTGGTTTGCATTTGGGAGATGAGTTTTAAAGAAAAAAATTTCTAAAAAATTGTTTGGTTTGAGTTTTTCTCAAAAAATTTTTAAAATCACTTTCTCTCTCTTATACATTAATCAATCACTTTTTCTCTCTCCTCTCTCTTTTCCAATCATTTTTTCTCTCACATACATCTACTCAAATTCTCCCAAAATATCAAATCATCCCAAACTCCAAAAAAAACAACTCTCCCAAAATACATAACCAAACAAACCGAAAAAATTTCTAAACTCTCTCCAAAATTTTTATCAAAAACAACTCTCCCAAAAACAAACCAAACGATCTTTATTTTAATTTTTAGTCCATAACCCAAAAAATACTAACAAAATACAGTATGAATAAAGATTGGGACCCCCTTTCCCATATGAGGATCCTCTCTTGCAAGTCCCTTCATTAGTCCTTCATGAGCCTTCGGCCTACTTTTGAGCCCAATCTTGATAATTACATATTTTATGATTATTATATCATACCTGTAAAAAATCAAGTTGATCGGATATCAGAAAGCATATGTTCGGAAAACTATTTATTAAATTCGTTAAAAAAATAGTTTTTAGTTTAATTTTTCGAACACATACTTTCTGATATCCGATCAACTTGATTTTTTATAGGTATGATATACTGAATAAATCATAAAATATGACAATTCGGATTATCAAAATTGGGCCTAAAAGTAGGCCCGAAGGCCCTGCAAGGACGGGCGCAAGGAGGAGCCTGCAAGAAGAAGCTCCTGACTCCTTTCACCCCACCCCCTTTGACCCCCTTTCTTTTTTGATTGGCCACTTTTTCTTTTTCTTTTTTCTTTTTTTTCTTCTCCTCTAATCACCACCCGCCATGTGTGTGGGGGGGTGGTTGGGGTTGAAGTTCGAGGGGGTCTAAATCACTGCTAATTTATAAAAAGTAACAACTTATACCAAAATTGAATGATTTTATTTTCTCTCTATTTTTTGCACATATTTTCGTAAAAACCCAAAAATTCATCCCAAATATACTGGGTATGTTTGGTTTGAGTTTTACAGATGAGTTTTACCAAAAAAAAATTCCGAAAATTGTTTGGTTTGACATTTTTCTGCAAAAATTTACGAAAATCACTTTCTCTGTTACACATCAATCAATCATTTTTTCTCTCTCCTCTCTCATTCTCAATCACTTGTTCTCTCACACACATGTACTCAATTCTCCCAAAATATCAAATCATTCCAAACTCCCAACAAAAAGTTGTTAGTCAAAATGTACAACCAAACAAACCAAAGAAAATTATAAACTGTCTCCCCAAAATTTTTTCCATAAACAAACCAAACAAGCCCACTAGTTTTTTGTACCTCATATTTTAGGCAAATAGCCAAGAAATTTCTAAATCAGGCCGTTCAATGTGTACAACTCGTCGAGTAGTATATTAAAATCATGGTCATCGGATATCGGTAACTATATGATCAAATCATTTTTGTATAAAAATAAGGGATGGTGTTATAGTTAACAGTTGAAAGAAAACTACTCCAATCAAATAGCTTTCGATATTCGATCAACGTGATTTTTCATAGGTATGCAGTACGCGACGAACTGTACACATTTACTGATTCAGATTCTCAAAACGGGTCCCCTGATTGCCCCCACGGACCGAACAACACTATCCAATGCAATGCCCAATATTTGTGTATTCAGAATACGTTGGGATTATGATACCCTCGATTTGTTATATAGATTTGTTGGTTTGGCCCCTGTTATCCTGTGTAATGTACTTACTGTACTTCCTTAGTAATTAATTTGCTGTCTCAGTTTGTTTGTACTTATGCGATCGATATGTCCAACCCTGAACGATAATAACTTACGACTCGTTTCGCATGTAACAGTTTCGTTATAATTCAATCGCTAATATGTCCACTACTTATTACTGTGAAGACGTATGTTGTTATAATTCTAGCGCTAATATTCTAGTTACATCCACAATGGATGTGTTATTGTATTTGTTACTGTCACCTGTTAATTTTTGGCAAACGAAGTTTCTTGTTTGTTGATGCAGTGCAGTGGCTAAGGGCAACGTTACTGGCCATAATTACTGTGCAATGTTAGATTGCCCGTTAACAGTAGCTACCGTATTTACGGTGGAAGGGGAGGCAGGGGAATGCTGGGAGAAAGCCCTCCCGGACATCCGCTCGAGAGTCCCACCGGACGTCCACTACAACAATTCTTGTACCGGTTGCTGAACTACAATTTTTTGTTTTTTGCAATTTTCTATACTTGTGCGCAATTTTTTGGCGCCTCCAATTTTTAAAAAACTGAAATTAATTATACACACACATATATATATACAATCTCGTTCAAACACGGATCTTAATACACCCTGTAATCCATCCATTGTATCATCATTCACACAGTTTGCCCTGTTTGTGCGACCTGCATAAACAGGGATTGTAATCCACCAGACTGTTAGTCGCGCGATACATTGTCCGTTGACCAGTCGGTTCGAAATTTTACCCTTTAGGAAATTTTATTCATCGGCCTGTACGAAATTTTAATTTTAATTTCTAGCCCGAAAATTTAACTTCGCATTACCCTACCTTACGCTACGTCTCGTTTCTGAAAAATAAACAAAAACTAAAAAAATCAGCAAAAATAATTAATAACATAAATTGGCACGTCAAACATATAATCAGTGCAAATTTCTTGTCACAAACATCATATCCAAATACAACAAAATCTATTACTTTGAAAACACAAAAAATTAAATTTAAAAAATATGGAAATACTTAAATAACATAAAAATAGCAACTTCCTAACCACCTTTTAGGGCTGGTTTGGCATGTTTACAAAAAGCCAAAAGTCAAAAAGTTACTATTTTGACTTCAATCACATTATTTTAAGTCACATCACCTCTCACACACATCATTTCAACCCCCAACCCAAACGAAACCCATATTTCACAAAAAGTGAAAAAGTACATTTATTTATATTTAAAAAGTGAGGAAAAGAATTG
The DNA here is from genome assembly GCA_025200525.1 of Camellia lanceoleosa. NCBI lineage: Eukaryota > Viridiplantae > Streptophyta > Magnoliopsida > Ericales > Theaceae > Camellia > Camellia lanceoleosa. Next base: position 81,575,732 of record CM045771.1, on the reverse strand, counting down.
GACTAAAAAAGTGCAATTTTTGTCTTTGTGGACGAAAAAAATGAGGAAAAAAATATAGATGTTTGGGTTAACTTTTTGACTTTTATCGAAAAATGTGTATTACAAAATTGTATAAATTAATGTGTAAGGAAAAATTAGAATTCGGAGTTGTGTAGCCGTAATTTTTGACTTTTTGTGAATAGTAATAACTTTTTGACTTTTTGGTTTTTTTTCCCAACTTGCCAAACTTGGCCTTAATATGTAGTGTCACGTACGTTTCCGTTTGCCTCCCAAATTTGGAACAAAAACCAAAGTCGCCAGACAGCGCTTTTGAAATCCCACAGATGCAGTACTTTTCATGATGACCCACATGTCGTAGCCTTTCTAATCTCACCAACTCATTTCCATTTCCCACATACAAATTTCCAACTTTTTGTCCCTCCTTCTCTCTCCATTTCGGTTTCTTGTCCACCTCGAAGAACACTCTCTCTCTGTCTCTCCATTTCGACTGCGCCAGGTCGCCGACGGTAACAGTCACCATTTTCTCAGGCATGTGTAAGTCTGTCTATTTTTTATTTCGGAGCACATTATTATTATGACCTACTGTGTTCCACTCGCACGACATTACCATTTCTCAACTATTAAACTGTTCCTTCTTAGGTCATTAAAACTATACGTACGATTAGGTATACAAACTACACGGGTGACAAACTGATATTGCCATTGAGGAGTTCCATAGTGACAAACGGTCTTCGTTGAGCAGTGTAGTCGGTTTTTTATTTCTCTGCATGAAGGCAAGTTGCGCATGGGTGCTGTTGGGTTGAATGTCCGATGTGGCCCTGTTTCAAGTGTGTGCATTGGTTGTTTATTCTGGCTTGAAGTCGTAAATACTATAAAACGAGTACAACATATGGGCAATTAATTTTCGTAAAACAGTGGCATGCCATATCTGCATAAATTAACGACAACATATCGTACTTGAAAATAAACGAAAAGTACCACTCGTACAATGTACGTACGACTCAATGGTCCATTGATTGTAAGTTGTTAACAGTCAATTTCGTTTTGTTACAATTTGGGAGTAACGTTCTTTCTGCATCCTTATGAATATTGCATGAAATTCTTTGCAGGAATTATCATAATTGGATATGGGCGACATGTCAGACAATGCGAAGCAACTGTGAGTTTATGTCGTTCAGTATTTCATACAGTTAGGTTTGCAAGGTTATGTTTCCTGTACCTACTAAATACCACGGTCTGTTCGTGTATGGCATATTGTGCCGTTATGTACTGCCATCAGGAGGTTGTGCGATTTGAGTTTGACACATTTGCAATAGCCTCAAATTGCACCATGAATTTCGTGTAATGGATTAAAACTGTGTCGATTTCTTACCAGAATATGTGCACATACGGTACATGTCGCGTATTCTGCAGAGAGAATTTGTGAAATCCATAATTCACTGAGTTATACTAAACCACTTCAGTTCATAATTTTCGGTAACAACGGAAAACGACGTTACCAATTTCACGAAAATGGCACAACTTTTGAAATGGCAAGGCAAGATTGACTAACTTTAAAGTTAACCAACAAAGATGATAGAATGCACAAAACGTACATTCCACCGATGTAATTTGGCTTTGAACAAAATTTCATTTACGCTGATATTTGTTACAAGCAAAGGAAAACATTGAAGGCAAGTGGCAAAGGTTCACGAATCAAAAGGGTTGACATTACCGAGCCCCCTGGTCGAAAGCGGCCACTTGGACCATTTATTTTTTACAGGTTCGATCCGTGTCCTTCAAAGCGGCTCACAGTACGAATCCCTCTCGTTAGAAACGTGTGACAGTATTTTTGCACAATTCTGCATTACATATTTTGAACTCATAGCTTGCGCCTCTGTAGATTTCAGTTTGTACTCACAAGAAATTAAGATTTTAGAGACCAAAAGTAAGGGCCAAAATAATTTGGACCATTTATAATTGTTGTTGCAGAAATGATGTGGTTATTATATTTTTAACAACCAAAATTGGACATTACGGATGCATTATTATGTAGTTGGGACCAAATTTGTTTGTGTCACAAATTGGTCCCTAAATGTCAATGGTTGCGATTTGTGTACATGTATGTATATATATCCATCCATATCTAACATATACTTGCGCCGAAATTGACAATGGTTGCAGCCAGTAACAATTCAAGGAAAGACGAGAAGCAGACAACCCCGAACCAAATATGGTTAGTGTGCAGACATGTAGTAAGTAGAGTACCGTGATGGAAACACGTGACTGCTGTGATAGCAAAGTATGGACTTCTATTCCATGCACACACCAGTCATGTGCTTCTATTGTGTCGCATTCAGCGATTTCCAGCAGTCATAGACGCCATATTGCATGTTCTTATAAACTCCGATTATTTGTAAAATTTCATGTCCGTTTTTATTTCAACTGTGTGCAAAATAGTAATTTGTATGTGCAAACATATGTAAATACCAGAAAATGTACACACATTGCGAGTGATACAACTTTTGATGACAATTATTTTGGACTTACAGCTCCTATTTGTTCTGTATGTGCGTCACGTTGGTGTAACACTTACAGAGCTGAAAGGATATTGGGGAAAGGTGGAAGGAACTCCCCTGTGATGAGAATAAGAGGTTTCAGGACATGGCTAAGGCAAGTGCCAAGGAACTAGGCGAAGAAGTTGCAAAGAAATCTGCAAAGGTACTTACGTGCTTAGTGCTTAGTGTTTTCGTAACTGCATTTAGGGAGGACCTGCTATTGACACAATGTTGGTTAATTTTTTTTATTAATGTTCACGTTAATAACATTGCAAAGTAAAATGCAAGTCCGCATATCATTGAAGGCAATTGTTGATATTGTGAACCGGTGTAACGAAGCACAAAAGCAGGCAGTCATTGATATTGGGTTCGGTGGCCTCCTCGGGTTAAAGTGTACCCGTATAGATCACAACATGTGCCAATGGTTGGTACAGAACTTCAATCCTGACACGTGTTCATTGACTGTTCATGGCCGTCACCTGAGGCTCACCTGTGAGGAAGTGCATGTCTTATTAGGTATACGGTCAGAAGGCAATGACGTGTAGTTCACTGGTTCAATAGACGCATATTCCAATATCTACGAAGAGGTTGGAGCTGTTAAGGGAATTATTTCTTTGAACCAGTTGAGAGTTTATCTGACTGAGAGTGATGGTGCGGATGACGAGTTTCGGCGGAAGTTTGTGCTGTATGTGTTGGGGGCCATGTTGTGTCCTACCACAATGACTGCCTTGAGCCTGTCGTTCGTTCATGCCGTGAAGGATGTGACTGGTATGGGGGCATGTAATTGGGCAAAGGTGACACTGTAATTCCTTGTCAAAGGTGTTTGGAAGTATAAGATGAAAGTTCAGCGCGAGGCAACTGGATGTGTTTTCTTTCTAATGGTAACGTAATCAACCGTTGTTTGTTTGTACCATGCCGATTACATATTTCATCCATTGCTGTGCATATGGTTCAATAAAATGGCAGTCGTTGCGAAATACAAACTTACCTGTTATTGAACAGCATGACAAATATACCTGTACGGGCCACATTTTTTGTAACCACGAAAAGCTTATCTTTTTAACCGGAAAGCTGCATGGGGATTCTTGCATCGAGACACATAAACACATACATATGATTGTGTTGTAAGTTGTATGCATTGTTAACGAATACGGATTATTTTGCTCGGAAGTGTATAGTAAATATCTTTTCCCCCTTATAATGCAGCTATTTTACTTGGATCATTTTGCCCCTCACTGTAAGAGTACGTCGGCTACTACATGCTTCATCTCTCGGCTAAATGATTAGGGTGATGCCGAAATACGGGAGACGAGGCGACGTATGGGAAGGAAGCAAATGTTGCAGCAACATGAGGTAATCAACCCATTCGTTCTGCACATTTGACAGCATTGCCCCATCCGTGTTATGGATAACGGTGACAGACAGAATTTGTGTTCCTATGACTAGGTGACAAGCAGTGACAAACAGTGACCCATTCCTTAGCGTATGTCATATTTTCAGTTTGTCCCTCCCTATTTACTCTGAAATACTCGAACTTTTGGGGGGAAAACATGAAGTTTCCATGTGGACGATGTTGTAGCCTTACAAATTCAATTTTATGTACTACTTCCGTTATGAAATGAATTTTGGTTAAGCCCTGAAGTCAGATTTTTGGAAAAGCTTGAAGATTTTGGTTTTTTAACCTTGTAAAAAGGTCAAAACATTGTCGTTCAGTTATTGTTAGTTAGTTTGTAATTGAAAGTTTCTCTTTGTTTATGTAATTGGGAAAAGGTAAAGTGGTAAACATGGGATCGACTGTGAAGTTTTTATCCACACCAGATGAGCATCATTTACAACAAAAAATTTTTTCATTTCAGACAAATGGAGTAAGTAATTTTTATTAGATATATTTAATATGTAAAGTGTGTACACATACATTGTGTGCAACTTAAGAAAGCAGACCGAAACTTTACGATTCACAGTTGAGATCGATTAACGATTCAGTGCATTACCATTTTCATTTATGATTTGAATCCCGATTTGACAACTATGTTAGGTGGAGTTTTATCCAACAAAAGCAGAAAGCAACGACATTGATGACGCAATTGACACACACCATGTCAATAACAAACAGAAACCACGGATTGATGATGTTCGTTTAAGCAAGGTTGAGACCGACATTGGTGAACTGAAAGAAACTATGAAGCAAGTGCTTTATAGCAATGCAGAAATAAGGGACATGTTGCTCAATTTCCGAGGGAAGGAAGCTGTTGACAATGCAAAGGTAAGCAAAAGCAATCAGTACACATGCTTCACATAGTTCACAGAGGTTACTTGAAAATGAAATATGGTAGTAAGTTAATGCATGTGTTTGTGTAATTAGGTGGAGTCGACTGAAAGAAATTGTAACATTAACATATCCTCCAAAGATTGGTGAACCGAAGAAAGGAATCTGAGCAGCAGTTTGACTATATTATGCGGGAAACAATCGTTTAATGAACAGACACATATTGCTGAAATGAAGCAAATGATGCAACAAGTGCTGGCAGGTTTATCGGAAACAGCACAATTGCCTCGCGCAGAGGAAAAGGGTGTTGACCCTACCATGGGAGTCGCGTTACATGATGGCGGTGTGGTCTTCCCAAATTATTATGGTAGCCCAAATGAGGGTAATGTTCAAGATTTACAGGGGGTGGATTGGGAGGACAATTATGTGAATGGAATGTTGTCCAATAAGATAATTGATATGCACGTTGGACAGTTGCGTATCGTCCAAGAAGTTGGGGGCATGCACAACAACCGTGGCCTTGCGTTGGAGGAAACATACACAAGCGAAGAAAGCAAATCTCTTTCGGTTCAGTTTCTGGCCATGAAGAACGTTGCAAAACAGAGTTTATCTTCCTTTGATGAGTTGCAAACCTTGCCACCAATGCAAGGAGAAGCAGACAATGTGCATCCTTCTGCTGGTAAGGTTGCCCAAACATTGGGAGCGGGACAAATTGTAACAAGCACATGAAAGGGAAGAGAAAGAGGAAGAGGTGTTGAAGCGACAGACGTAGGGGATATGCATTCGTGCAACGATAGCAAAATAAGTACTCGACTTACTGCCAAAAAATTCCCAAGTCGCCACATCACTTCACCTTTCGTATGTTTCATTACCAATTGATGCCGACAGCATTACTGATCATAATTGAACCATTATTTGTGTTGTATTTAATATTTTTCATTCTAGTGCAAGTTTGCAGTAACAAATGTTGTACAATTATCTTACAGATTTCAGACAAAGTCCTGTCCAAACTGCACAGGTTGGACAAGCGGTTCCGTTCAGAGGTTAGACATCGCTTCACCAATTTTAGATGCATAAGGATGTATTATGTACTTTGCAAATTAAATTTCTGAACAGTGGTGGGTTAGTTAATTGTTTATATTAATAGGAGGAGTTGATGTTACTTGATTGTTTATATTGATAGAAGGACTTGATGACACTGGAGAGCATAGAGGTTTTATCAGCGGCCGAACACGAAGTTGTTGACTTTGTACTTGACGACAGAAAAAATGAAAGGTATGGATGAGTTTAGTACTCACAATTAACCTGTTCCGTAATATTTGTGAAATAAGTTTGAATTCCACAATTTTCATGTGTCGTGCTATGTTTATTTGATTTTTGTAGGTATCAGTTCTTTAATTTTTCATTCTCTATGATTTGATGGGTTTATGATGGGTTTATCCATGTCGTATGTAGGATTTTCTTTGAATTTAATGCAGTGGGCTAGGGAAAGATCAGTGGCTAAATTTCCTCTCTAAAGTTTTCTTCTTTTGGTCTTATCCTGCACACATGTACCTATTGGGAAAATTGCAAACCACTGATATTTTCACAAAAATATTTACAAATTCATGGAAACCTTTATAATTTTAATTATGAAACTTAATAAAGTTTACCAATGATTTGCAAATTTTTTTGAAAACTTATAATGAAGTGCAATTTTCCCTAGCTATTTTCTTCTACTCTGCTTACATTTTCCGTTTTGATCATTTTGGAATATTGTTGGCTCCAGTTTGTAAAAAACATGTGTTTCTTTTTTTTTAACTTGCTGACCTGTAAATGAGCATTTCAATTTTCACATATTATTTTAGCAAATACTATTGGACATGTCATAAGTTGTAATATCTAAAACTGTCTTTTCATTTTGTTTTTTAAAAACTTAAAACTAATCTTCATTGGATTGGAGCCTAGTAGAATCAGGAATATCTGCCATAGTTGTACAACAGAAAAAACTAATCTTATGTTGTAGAGTTAAGCCAGATACGTTTAAGTTTTACTAGGCTGTAGGTTGCTTCTTACTAGTTGATGTATACGTTTAATGTAGGGACATTGTTGTGTCTATGAATCTGCATGAAATGCCTTGCGAATGTGCTACGCGACGTGACATGCACACGCTGAAACTAGGGGCATGGCTATCCGACACTGTAAGTCGTGGCATCTAACAATGTTATTTCCACTATATTTGCATGATGGACATATCCATGTAGGGACATTGTTATTTCGTATTACATTTAAACAAATGGCAAACCTTATTTCGCAAGTTGCATGGTCTGTTACAATGTTCCAGCCAATCAACTTGGTCGCAGTTCAATTGACTAACGGACAGCGGCAAGTACACAAAGACGGGAGGCATACTGCGTGGTTCTTTCCAGTATATGTGTCGGTAAGTAAGTGTTTTAGGTTGGTTGTGTATTGCAGAAGACATATTTTCAGAAAACTTTGGCTGACTGAACTTTATACACTAAACATGCAGACTTTGATACTAAATCAAAAAACTCAACCTCTAAACCATGAAAATATCGTCAAATCATATTTTGGACATGACAGATGTACTGGGGTGCTTGATGCATGTCAGAAGGTAATATGAATGTCCATTCCATTGAAGCGAGTAGATTTAATATGAACGTCAGTAATATGAATGTCGATCCCATTTACATGAATGTCAATGTAAATATGAAAGTGCGTACATGTTCGCATGCCCTTTAAACAATGTCTTCACTTGTGTTTATGTGTAGATTTACATGCCTTTCAATTATAGAGGAGTACATTGGTTGTGCCTAAAAATAGATATGGTAGACCGTGTGGCGTACCTATTTGACTCATTGGCATCCGCCACACTGGACACCAACAAGCTGAACGCGGCAAAAATGTTGGTATGTCGTGCTGAATTTCACAAATCTACTTCAACATTGTCACATCCTTCACATAAACTAACCGTCTTATTCTGTAACAGGTTCAAACAATGCATGCCTTACTGCAACTATACTTTGGAAATGAATATGATGTAGACGTGCGTACCTTTGACGTCCGCATGTTAGAACAAAGGCCATTACAACAGCTGGATGAGTAATCCACAAACCCTGCGTCACATTGACTTCACTCCTGAATCACTCATTTAACGAACCTGCTTATATTTTACGAGAAACTGAATGTTACATTTCATTTGTAGCACTTTCGACTGTGGGATGTTTGTGATCAAGTACATTCAGCGGCCTGATATACCCAGCGGTCCACACAAGGTACATTGTACCGCTTAATTTCCAATTGCGAAATAAATCCGTTTATTTCCTACCGCTATAACTGTACCTGATTTGTGTTATTCGCTTTCTGTACATAATTTCATCCTTCTGTGCGCCGGAAGTTGCTGCTTGACTTCGTTATGGATGTGAACAATACAAAGATGGGCGAGTATTGTTCATGCATGTGATTGATTGCAATTACAACAAATAGGGCAGAGATTTTATCATGGCCTGCCAGTACGAGAGTAATTTCGATGCCCAACCACAACTGGATTACTGCATCAGCTTGTCGTGACAACTTTTTAGGTCGCAGCTGTGATAATACTAATTTCCCACGCGTATTGATTGTACACATAGTTCCAATGTTTGGGACTGGAACAAATGAGGGAAAGTAGTAATGTTTGTTTTCTTTTATCGTGGCCTGTATGTAATGTGATACACATAATTCCAATGTTATGGGTACAGAACAAACAATGCAATGTCATATTTGCCCAAATGAATATAGTAATGTTTGTCCAGTGCAATGTGATATTTGTCCAACAAACAATGCAAGTTGAAAGTAGTAATGTTTGTTTGCTTTTACAACATGAATTATGTTTGTTCGATTTTTTTGAATGCCATGATTTTGTCCAAAACAAAGCAAAAAAAAGCCCACAGAACAAACAAATAACGGTGACTATAATGCACTTTGAAAGAGAATCGATTGCTTCATAACAATGCACAAACGGTGAAAAATTGCACAAAAAATAAAAACAACCATACAACAGACCATTAAAAACACAGAGTATTGATATTCAATTTTTTTTTTTTGTTCGACAAAACAAAAAACTGTATTGATGAAAAAGCACATACAAGGTGTCAATGATACATCAAGAAAGAGGAGGTTGGAGCTCCTAGTTAGTGAGAGACCAACGAAGAGAAACAAAAACAAAAGGAAAACAATAAGAATGTAACTCCAAGCCCATCCTCACAAAACCGCATAACAGGGCAACCAGATGAAACTCCAAGGCAGCATGAACAAACTTCAGACCATACAGCCGCCATTGAGACTTGAGCCTGAACCTTCAACCTCCATTGAGACTTGAGCCTGATCCTTCAACCTCCCAAAAAAAAAATAACTACAGCAGCAGACCAACAATTACAACAAGGCCAGCAGCAGACCTCCAATAACTTTCCCCAATCCAGCAGCAGACTTCCAATACAGCACACCAAAACATCATTCAAACAATTGCAAGAAGGCCAATATGCAGCAACAGACTTAAGCCTATTCGTTGATCCCATATAGCAGCAGCAGAGTACATATATAGCAGAGCAGAGTTGAAGCACAGCAGAGCAGCAACCAGAAATGAGCATGCTTGACCCCATAAACTAAGCCAGAGCAACAAGCCAAAAATAAGGCAAAGCATAGCAACATTGAAGCATAGCAGAGCAAAAATAGCCACCAAGAAGATATGGTAATACCACAGACTGACCAAAATCCTGCATACCACAGATTGACCAAACTCCTGCACCCTTGCAGCAAAAAACACCAAACACCACCCCCTCAATCAGACTTTGATACTATCCAGAATACAATATATGTCGTCCACTGAATACTGTAGGCCTCTATAACTTTGCTTACAGCAAAGTGCAACCCTCACTTTCACCATCTTAGCCATTCAGGCCCATCAATAATCTTATCATTAAAAACGCAATCATTCCTACCTTTCCAAATCATTCCTAGGTGTGCAATACAAAAGAATACATATATAAACTAGCCTAGGATTTGGGGAACAGAACGGCTAGAACACCCCACTCTGATTGAGCATCTGCCAGCATGGCTTGGGCTTAGTCCAACTCAGCTTTAGTTGTCTGAATTAATGCAAAACGATGTCTAATTTGGGAGAGCATCATCCTTGCTTCTTGATTAAGCTGGTCATGTTGCTGCTGCAGATGAGCCTTTCTTTGCTGGACAGAGGCAAGTTCTGCCATGAGTTTGGCTTCCTCAAGTTCAAGTGCTAAGTGTTGCTGAAGAATGGCTGCAGAGGTGAGTGAAGTAGATATGGTGTGGGCTTCGTTTAGGAAATCCTTTTTGGTTTGAATATCCTTTGAGCAAGTCTGAATCATCTCTGAAAGGGTTGGCCATTCCGTGATGATCTTGGCCAATTGCTTTAGTTGAATGGGGTTGAAAGGATTAGGGGAGAGGTTTACAACAGCAGAAAGACAGGCCAAGGTTTTATCAGGTTTGTGGAGAATGATTTCTTCAACTGGGGTGTTAATGAGGTTGATGAAGGTGGTTAACGTTTGTTGAGTTTCAGCATGAAACAGATGTAGCCTTTGAGGCAATGGGGATATTTCGTCTAGATCTTGTTGAAGAATAGAAAGTTCAGCCCAAATATCCTGGCATGGACCGATGGCCTGTGAACATTAATAGTTTTGTGAGAATATATGCTTGCAAGTAATAAAGAGTAAATAGGATGAGGTTGGAAATGGTAGTACATGTCCTGATAACGTGCGCGCAGACGGTTGGCCTTGTTCAGCTGTGGTTGTGGCATCAGGACGAGTTGTTTCTGGTACTGATGAAATGGCAGCATCAGCGATTTGAGGCTCTTTCTCTGGTTCTGCTAACAGGGGAAAGTCATGAGGACCTTCAAGTTCTGTCTCGCCCATTGGTTGTGGAGATGAGTCATGTATTATGTCTATCCCTGTAAATTGGAGAACAATACCAGTTACTTAAAGAGAAGTTTTTTTTTCCCAAACGAACAGTAACATTTGTATTTCTATTTACCTTGGTTGTGGTGAACTTCTAGTTAAGGGGATTTTGTGTTGTCATCTATTGGAGAGGATTGGCTGTTGATTGAAATGTCAAATTCAATCCTCTATGATTCTTTGTTTGAAGTTTGGGAATTGGAGGGGTTGGATGGTGATGATTGAGGGCTAGAGACAGAAGGGACAATGTGTTGAGGAGAAGTGGAAAGATGTTGTGATGCAGATTGTGTAGATTGCTGTGGCGAAGACTGTGAAGCAGGTTGTAAGGAAGTTTGTTGCGATGCTTCAGGTGGTGGTGGAGTTGGTTGTACAATGGGTTCTGTGGGTACATTGCTAATGGGACTGGGAATTTGATGAATGTGTTGAGGAGAAGTGGAAGCATCGTCATCATCAGCAGCAGCAAGGAGTAATCTCCTTCTTTTTCTCTGCACAAAAGTAAGTGATCAGTCGGGCGTGAATGGAAATTGAGATGATGTAAATATGTAAAGTAAAGGCTTACTTGGTAGAGCTGCCCTGAAGGATTTGATGTTGTTTGGCTAACCATTTGGCTGAGAGGGATATCCCACTCACTTAGGTCTGTGCTTAAAGCAGGAGTAGTGGAAGGCTCTTCTCTCTTCTTCGTCGTGACCTCTGTCTCGGTAGGGGTACGGGTGGTAGTTCCTCTCTGTGCTTGTGTCTGCGCGGCTGCGAAAGAGTCTGCCATTAATTTCGGAACTGAATGGGTGTTTGTCTGAGTAGTTGCATCCATTGGATCCTTGCCTTTATGTTGGTCCCTAACCGATGGTTCAGCTGCAGGCCCAATTTTGGCTGTCAAAGATTAAACAAGTTAGTGTTGTAGAGAAAAAAACAAAACAAATTGCATGACACAGTCAGGGATATGAAGTATATGAAGGAAGGATACCTGTAGCCTTAAGCTTGGAAGGCGAGGATATGCGGCCCTGAATATGAATACAAGTATCGTTAAGGCAGCTTTCAAGTGGCTTGCAGAAAATAATGGCAGACATAAGTCCCCACCAATGGTCAAAAGCAGCCGAGCAGTCCGAAGCAGGTTTGAAGAAAAAAGGGCCAAAATCTTGGAAAAGTTTGGTGTTCTCTGTCAGAATGGATTCAACTTGTGTAGGATCTTTCAAGTGGATTCTGGACCCAATCTCCTCATGGATGGTTGGGTGGAAATAAGGATAAGGGATAGCCTGGGAAAGACCAAATTGCCTGGACCATTGATTCGGACAGTATGTCTCAAAACTGCAGCTGGATAGCTTGGCAGAGGATATGGAACAGCCAACCAAGACATGTCTAGAGGTGAGAATGTGTCTCCAACTCTCATTTTGTTCTTGGACTTGCTCATTGTGTAAATCAGAAGGGTCTATGAAGAGGAAGCGAAGTCTACTGGAGGAGAATTCAAAGTTTTGAAATGGCATGTACAGGTTGGAAGGTCTCTGCGAAGGAAGGTTGTAAAACATGGTAAGATGATTTCTGAAAGTGAGGATGGGTTGGCTGTTATAAGTGAGCAGTTGCTCAGCATAGGAGTAGCAAATAGGTTTCAAGGTGTTAGGTGGTAGGGGTCGTGCCTCAGGGAAATAGGCATACAACCAGGCCTGGAAGAGCCAGAAGGGGCCACCACAGTTGCCAGAAATCTTCTTGTCGACAAAGGAAAATAGGGCCTTGTAAAGGGTGGCAAGAAGATAAGGGGCTAAAGCCATAAGTTGGCCATCTTGCATACACAAGGCAAGGGGGAGGTATTCTTTCGTGATCTTGTACCTAGGGACACAAAAAAGAAACTCACAAAGCCAAAGTAAGTAAAAAGCAGTTCTTTCTTTGTCATCGACAGGGAAACCAGGCTTGCCTTGGTATTTTTTGGCAAAATCAGACAAAGACATGTCAGTGTTTAAAGTAAATGTCACTTTTGGAGGCTCAAGGAGAGCATGAATTGGATTGCCCAAGATTGGGAGACCAGTCAAGTGAGCTACATCTAAGATGGTAGGGGAAATCATACCAAAATTGAGAAGTAGGAGTTACTAGATCGACCAAAAGCATCTGAAGATAAGAATCACCCTTTGTCCACGCGTCATAAATTTTAGTCGACAGTCTAATTGCTTCACCAATGCCCCGGTGCTTCCATACTTGTCGTGACCTTCAATTCTCCTGGCCCAGCTTCGCCAATCAGAGTCTGGTGACCTCCACCCTCTGAGTGGGTTTTTGCTGACATTCCAGTTAGTCCACTTGAGTCCAGGTTGGTTGAGAAGAAGGTTCTCACCATTACCAAGGGGATAGTATGGAGCTAGCTCGTCTGGGAAGTAAGACGCGAAGGTAGGGCCTAGAGTAGCCTTAGCAACAGAGCTTGTGCTGGGCAATAGGGTTGCACCAAATTTTAGAGGAGCGATACGTGCTCTGATAGGGTCTGGGAAGCGGAGTAGGTCTTCATTGTTCTCCTCAGATGGAGATGGTTGAGATTTTTTCGGCGCCATGGCTTAGGGTTTTGTGGTGCTCTGGTTTTGAACGGCAATGGTTGAGAAGAAAGAGTACAATCTAGGAAGTTCGAATCAAAGGGAAATGAAGTAGTTTGAAGTTGAAATGGTTGGTCTTTTATAGCTTATGATGGGGCCAGTATATTTAAAAGCTCTTATATTAGGCTATAGTTTATGTTTGTTTTGGGCTTGTATTAAGAAATTTGCTATTGGGCCCAAACAATGGCCCCCTCGTTGAAGTTAAATATCATATGACTTGGACCCCCACAAGGGGGGACCCCCATAACCCCCTCTCTCTCTGATTGACCACTTTTTTTTATTTTTTTTAAATTTCTTCTTTTTTTTTCCTTCTCCAATCAGCAGCCCCCACATGTGTGTGTGGGGGGGGGATGGTGCAGGTGGTGATTGGAGGGGGTCTCAATCACTTCCGCAATATTTAACTTGAACATGGGGCCCATTGTTTGTACCAAGTTTTGCCAGTCTCTGTCGACAGATGGCCCACTTAATCGAGGGCACGTGGCCAAGTTTGAAGGAATGTCCACCACCTGAAAGTGGGCTCTCTGCATGTGGGTCACCTAGAAGTGATAGGGGAAGTTTTTACCACAAGTCATGGAGTTAGTGGGCACACTTTCAGGAGGAAGCATGAAACAAAGCAGAAGCCTTGCTCTGTCGACAGAAGTTTAAAGTAGTTGGTGGCCATGAAATAAACACAAGAAAAGGGAGCTCCACAGATAGAAGTGGAGGTTTAGTATTGATATCCGTATACTGTTTTTGTGGCCCATCATTGCATGATCCCACACGTCTACACCATAACTGCCACTGTAACTGCCCCTTGACTTCAAATCTTCAAGTCCCCTCTGCCAAATATTGACTCTTCCTCGTCGACCTTCCTTTTCACCATTGTGGGGCATGTCCCTCATCATTATGAGTTAGTGGGCATACTTTTAGGAGGAAGCATGAGACAAAGCAGGAGCCTTGCTCAGTCGACAGAAGTTTCAAACAGTTGGTGGCCATGAAATAAACACAAGAACAGGGAGATCGATAGATAGAAGTGGAGGTTTAGTATACTTAGAATGCCTAGAACGGAGATCGTTGGTTTCGATATCCGTATACTGTTTTTGTGGCCCATCATTGCATAATCCCACACGTCTACACCATAAGCGCATCAGAATCGCCCGACTTGAATCTTCAAGTCCACTCGCCAAATATTGACTCTTCCATCGACCTTCCTTTTCACCATTGTGGGGCATGTCCCTCATCATTATGAGACAAAAATCGACAGAATATTGTCCACTAAACACAACCACAATCCTTGCAAACTGGGCCACTGAACCACAACACTTGGCCACTCACTGTTACTGCCCCTGACTATGAATCATCAAACTCTGCCAAATATTGAATTTTCCCTGTAATTTAATCAAAATATATTCAATGTTCTGTATTGTAATGACTTAAACACAATTGTTGTCCTACATTTTACGTAATGAAAATACACAACTTATTTATATCAAAAACAAAATATACATCTCGGGTTTATAATCAAAAAAATGGGAACTACTTTTTTTTTTAAAAGTTCACTCATATTTTCAGCTAAATTATGATTGGATATTAGATTAAAAATTCCTCTTTGCACCTATTTTTTCCACATCCTCCCAACAGCTGCTCCATTCAACTAACATTGAATCTTGCATGCCACCTGACTTACACTGGAGCAAGCATCTTGGCAGTGCTCATGGATTTAGTGGCCACCCTCCAAGAGGAAACATGAACGAATTGGGAGTCTGTATCTGTCGAGGAAAGGCTAAAAGGACCTAGGCACAGAGGGCAACTTCAATTATATGCACTTCGACAGGTATAAGTGAAGCTTTTATGTGGTTTCAATACACACAGCGATTCTGAAGTTGCAAAAGCGATTCTTGAAATTGGCGAGATCATGGGGTCGTGAGAATTTTATAGCTATAAAGGGCAGAATGTTTGCAGAGAGAGAGGACATGAACAACAACACAACTTACTTTCTACATTGTAACTTCTGTGTAGTTTTTTCCCTTCTACTTTCTACTTTGTTACAAACAACACAACAACACAACAACTTACTTTCTACTTTCTACTTTGTTACCATCAGTTCATCGAAAGAAGTCTTCATCCTTTTCAGGCATTCGAACCAATACCACAATTGCTTGATTTTCTTCTTGAACTTGTCAACTTTAAATTACTGCTTCGTTGCTGTCGATATAGGCCCACCATAATTTTACTAACAATAAACCCATACTTCCATAGTAAACATTAAATAATTTTACAACTCCTGTTCGTAACTCGTAATTCATATACTAATTGGCATGGAGATAAAGTACCGAGTTCGTTGGGTTACTTTCTCCAAGTAACACCCAAAATTAACTGCCACTTGAATTATATACAAAATGCATGTGCTGGTATGTAATTTTGCAAACCCACTTGGACAAAATTTGTATTTTACTCGAAATATAATACTAATTTACCGACACAAGTCATAACAAATCAATACGAAGCGAAACACATCGTTAGTTGATAAACCACTCCGCAAAAAACCCTTCAGTTAGATCCAACCAAATATGGAACAGAAACAAGCAACCCGCAATAGGAATCTTGGAATACAGACATAAGCCAATTTCCCACCCAAAACAATACACAGACAACCCATATATATCTCACATCACCTTCAATTAGTTTTCAAAATGACAAGTCACTGCAAACACAAATGACAACATCACTCTAAACAATATGGGAAATTTACAACTCGTGGCCTTGTACATAAGTAACGTTGTGCCATTTCCTAGAATTGTACATAACCAATTATTTACACGTTACGTACAGCAATCCGTGCAAAATGAAAACTACATACATTATTTCCATGTGTTTTCAATAGCTAGTACTGTCTACCTAATAAATTAAGGGAATAAGTAAATCATACAAATTATACAATTACCTGATTCACCTCATCAATTGTGTTCGAATCATTTTTCCACACTGCTGCTTCAACACTACCGTATTGGCCCACAGGCTGCTTGGAATCAGGAGAAACATCGAAAAATAGTCGCCGTTGCTTAATGTGCGGTGTACTTGGATCCACCAACCCAGTTTTGCAGCGAACGGGCAATGACTCCGCATTGTACTCACGGTCAGTTATGTGGGGTGTATCTGCATCTGAGTTAGTACCCACTGTTCGGCTAAACCGAACCTTAGGACACGTTCGCTTTGTGTGCCCAATGCATTTGCAATTCCCACATTTTCTTGGTCTTCGACAGTTGGACGAGGCCCGTCCTGGGTTCCCTTTTGTCTTCACAACATCAGGATCTTCTACTCCAAATTGTCGACGGAATGAATGTTTCCCTTTGTCTCCATTCCCACCGTTCAAATTCCTCTCATATAACTCCTTCATCCGGCTCGTCATCGGAAGACATGCATCCTTAGCCTCTTTGAAACCTTCCATTGATTGCGAGGCATAGAAACACATTTCGTTGTAGGAAGAACTCAATATCCCATACCGGGCTGTTTGTGTTGTAGTGCTATCAATTGAGGGTTGAGGCCATTGGTGGCCATCCTTGCTTGCAGCCCTTGTCCATCTATGCAGCACACAAGTTGGGAGAATTTGCATTAAATTTTCGGCTTTCATAACACATATCATGTGGCAGCAAGGTAGCCCCAACAACTCAAACTTCATGCAATAACGTCTCATTGCAGCATCCACTGGACTGTGTGTTACTATCCATGATCTGTCCTTCACTTTGTACTTATGAATATAGTAGCATTTCTGATCATCTGGCAAAGGGAACACGTCCTTGACATTCAACTTTCCCTCTTCTAAGATTTCATCACGGAACATTCTAAATATATTTCGGGTGAATAGCTCAACTCGATATCTCTCTATATCTCACAATGGAGTAATCAATACCGGAAAAGTGTTATTTGTTTCAGCATCATCTCCAGCCTCGTTATACCTTATCCTTGCAAGAGCCCGATCATAGTGCCTAACAAATTCATATAGCTTCAATTTGTGTTGGAGGAATGGATTGAAATAAGCATTCATACACTCCGAGCGCTGAGTGCTCTTCATCCCAGCAAAGAAATGTCCACGCATATATGCCTCAGTCCACATATGACACTTCTCATATGTCTCCAACACCCAACTATTGGTTTGAAGTCCAAATTTTTCGACCATTGTCGTCTAGCCATACTCAAACTTTGTCTCATCCGTTTCCATGTCCATGCACTGCTTGAAAGCATGTGCAAAGCCACTTATGTGAACATTTGAAACAGCATTTTTCCCAAGATGCCAATTACATAATCGATGTCTTGCATCTGGAAATACTCTTTTGATTGCCTCTCGCATTGCCTTATCCCCATCTGTCAGTACGAACACAGGTGCTTTATTGCCTATCGCCTCCATAAATGTTTCCAAAACCCATGTGTATGTCTCAATTGTCTCATTAGCTAGCAAAACACATTCAAATATCGTGGTCCTAAAGTGGCTAGTCACACCAGCCAACATGATAAAAGGTTTCTTGTATGCATTGGTTCTGTAAGTTGAGTCAAATATCAACACATCACCAAACTTTGCGTAGTCGGCCCGCGATTTCGAATCTGCCCAGAACAGATTTTGTAACTTGTTATCGTTATACACATCATACTTGTAAAAAAAACGTGCATCAACATCAAGTTTTGCACATAGGTAAACCAACGCACCCTGCGCATCACCATCCTCAACTTCTGCTCTACGTTCGGTTTGAATATGGTTGTGCAGATCCGTACAGATGAAACCAACATTCTCATAAGACTCGGATTGATTTACCATATAGTCCATGATTTGGCTAGTCTTCACACCGACATTGCGCATAGCCATTGCTTGAGCTTTGTCAACGCTGTTTAAACTGCGATGTGACCTCAAATACATCACACAGTGTTGTTCCGCCAATTCATGGTTGTGGTCTACAACGAAGTGAGTCACAACATACTTTCCCCCTTCACCAGCATCCGCATCGTACCATATGCGAAATTGGGCTTTGCAACCTACTCTTGTTAGTACCTTGGGAACTCTACTCTTCTTAGCAACACGGTCCAAGTATTTTGGTAATCTCTGACCTTCCCTTGAACACAACCACAGCCTACTAACGACCTTTCCCTCTTTATTTGTATTAAATCTGGATTTTCGTATACTAAATCCCTTGGCTTTAGCATACGCATTGTAGAAATCTTCTCCATCTTCGACCGAATCAAATTTCTGTTCCAGAATAGCACGTTCAACATCACCAACCATGTCATTGCGATGAGCATCGTCAACCATTTCTTTTTTCACATCGGCTCCGCCATCTTCAACGTTTATGTTGGTTGCTTCTTCATTGCTCGGACCAGCTTCACAACCATGATCAAGTTCTGCCTGACTTTCATTCATCAAACGAATGTCATCTACTTCATTTGGAATGTCATAATCATCACCTTCCCTTTTAACTTCCACTGGGGCCATAATGCACATGACATTACTACAAACAATTACTTGATGACCGAAAATTGTTAACACAAACACAAACATGACATTTTCACACGGTTTAGCTGTTTGTGCAAACACAAACACTCGCTTGAGAAAGAGAAAGAGAAAGGTTAGTTGCCAATGGAGGGGTTTCCGTTGGAGCGAAGCGTAGAGCGGTTGAAGTTAGGATAGGGGTTTAGTTGAGGGAAAATAGCTAAAGTGAACGAGCTAGAGAGACAGAGAGGGAGACAGAGAGAGGGAGACAGCTCCATACCTCATATCTAGTTCGAGAGAAGGGCTTCACTTCAGCAATGGAACCAACACAGCCTTGTAATTACGTTGTTGTTGGAAATCGCCCGTTATACTGTTCCCTACAGAGCTTCGTCAATGGAACAAACCCAACAGAGGCTTCTCCCTGTTAATGGAAATCAACAGTTACACTGACTCAACCTTACACAGAGAAGAGAACAAAGAGAGATAGAGACGAAATACAGAGAGTGAGTGGGATGCAATCATGCAAATACAAGCATTAACTGGTTGTCTCGATTTTAACTTTTTCACGATTAAACAATTCAATGGTCTTGATCAATTATTGTAACTTAACAACTAACAATTGAGTTGCATATGGTGTACAACCTTAAGGGAGTTGCACACTTAAGCAGCAGGACCCTAATTTAAAATATAATTTATAGCGACATTACTAATTTTGAAATTTTTCAAAACGTGGATCTATAGTGAACAGAAGGGTGTCGGTGTAATTTACCTTACTGAACCGACTGGCGTAGCCCAGTCCAGACAAAAAGGTATGTTGGCATAAATAGTCCAAACAAAAAGAATACTACAAAGGTATAGTGGGGGAATCAATGGGCAATGAGGAACAAGATGAGCTCCCTTTAATCTTCATCCAGCGTCTTCCCCAATTCAACCTCCCCCCCATCTTCACCTCCCGCCTACAAACCCTATTCCGTCTCATCGACCCTGCCTCCCAATCCCACTCCCACTCGGAGGAGTCCCTCTCCGTCGTCAGAGCCCTACTCTGCTTGGACCCAGCCCCTCTCCATTCTCAAACCCTCGACCTCCTCCCTTCCCTCCAGTGCGTCGTCGCCACCAGCTCCGGCGTCGATCACATCGACCTCGCCGAGTGCCGCCGCCGCCGCATCGCAGTCGCCAACGCTGGCCCCGCCTTCGCCGCCGACGTGGCAGAGTACGCCGTCGCTCTCTTGATCGATGTTCTACGGCGGCTTTCCGCCTCTCACCGCTACGTTCGCGCCGGCTTGTGGCCTCTCAATGGAGACTATTCTCTCGGTTCCAAGGTCTTAATCTCTCTCTCTCTCTCTCTCTCTCTCTCTCTCAATTATGTTCAAATTGTGTTCAAAACTACCAATTTTTCTGTTATATCTATGAAACAGAGCTAATATTTAAGGTGGAAAAAAAAAAAGAGTAAGAAGAAGAAGAAGAAAAAAAGAGAGAAGAGTTTATCAAACATTTTAGTTGGGATGTTTAAAAGGGATAATTATGGTTTAGATTAAGGAATGCATGATTTCAAGTACTGATATACATCATACATGTGTAAATGCAGAGACTGCAAATGCTATAAACAAGAAATGGAGGCAAATAAGTTTTCCTGCTGCTTTTATTCATAACTATATGTGGGCATTTGTTTCTTTGTTACTTGATTATGTATGCAATTTGGGGGAATCAGGGCCCTAAGGCCAAATATCAATGTTAGGCATTTGATATTTATATATTAATTAAAATAAATATTTATAAATTTCTTATATGGTAATTATTTATTTAATTTTTTTTTTTTTTTGGGAGATGAAAAATTACTAAATCTATTATGCATATGAAATAATCAATTCTAAAAGATTATTCAACATATTGTGTTGTCTCGTGATCAACATTTGATTCTCGTCAAATTATTTCTCTTTACAAGTTACATAATTTTAATGAAAACACTTAGTAAATAAGGTGAGTGGAGCAACCCTTCAAATTATTTCTTTTTATGAGTTATATATATATATATATTTTTTTTGTCAAGGAAAATACTTTACTAGCTATTCAATTTTACAAACTAATATTCCTAATTCTATATATATATTTAAAAAAAGAAGTTATTTTAATTCGGATTAATTAGTGAAAAGTCCATTTTTAAGGTCCAATAATTTGTTGTTTTGGTTATAAGGGCATGTTTAATGAAAAATATTGGTGAGAACTTGAGAAGTTCAAATTATTGTTTTAAAAGACATTTTTTTCCCCATTTTTACCCATGTTCTTTTATTCTATCTCTACTTTCTCCCTTTCTCACACACTACTATCAATCACTGCCCACCACCCACGACTACTGACAAATTGCCTAAAAAGTTGCCGGTGGAGGACAAATGAACACATGAACAGATAGATGGATACATGGACAGATAGATAGGACACGTGAACAGATGCATAGGTGAACACTTGGATAGATAAGTAGGACATCTAGACAGATAGTGGCTTTCAAATTGTTGTTGTCCTTGGGGACAAAAACGAATAGAGCTTTAGGCAATTGCCCCCAAAAATTTAAAAATTGAAGTTCTGGGCTGTGCGCTATTTTAGTTTTAACAACATCAATACGCATGACTTTTGACTGTAAACTTTTACTCATAGAATTGATGGCAATTAATAGAATAACATACCAAGTAGTCATGCCCAATAAGATTTAACTCAATATTTTCAATCTCCTATATTAATAAACAACTACCTTTCTTTTTATATTTTGGTCTTCCTTTATTAGTGGAGTAAAAAAATTTATTGCTCTTACACTTTTAGTTGGACTTTTCCAACGGGTTTGTGATAATGACTTAAGAGTTAAGTAGTTCTCCCTTCAAGAGAGAACCAAAACACTTGTACATTACATTTTTTTTAATTGTGCTGTAGTTGCAGTAATTATTATTATTATTATTATTATTATTATTATTATTATTATTATTATTATTATTATTATTTTTGTAATGGTTGATAAAAAGTCAAAATCATTATACTATATGTATATAGGGTAGAATTAAAAAATATATAGGATCTTTTACAATTGGGGGCTAATGGTCTTATGTTTGGGCTAACCCTGGATGGACTATTAGATTGGTTCTTGAAGATGATGAGTTATAGCACTCAGATTCAATGCCATAATTTTTATTGCAGCTGTCAGGAAAACGAGTTGGGATTGTGGGGCTGGGATATATTGGCTCCGAGGTTGCAAAAAGGCTTCAGGCCTTTGGCTGCAGTATCTCCTACCTCTCAAGAAAGAAGAAGGCACATGTACCGTTCCTTATTATGCAAATGCTTGCAATCTCAAAAATGACAGTGACATTCTCATTATTTGTTGTTCTGACAAATGAAACCTACCACCTTATTAACAAGGATGTCATGACAGCATTGGGGAAAAAAGGTGTCATCATCAATATTGCGCGAGGGGCTGTTGTCGATGAGAAGGAATTAGTACAATTTTTGGTGCAAGGTCATATTGGAGGTGCGGGTCTTGATGTGTTTGAGAATGAACCAGATGTACCAAAAGAGCTATTTGAATTGGACAATGTTGTTTTGTCTCCACATAAAGCTGTAGCAACCCCTGAATCTCTCGAATCATTGCTAGAGGTAAACATAGCGAACCTAGAGGCCTTTTTCTCAAATAAACCTTTGCTGTCACCGATTGACCTTGAATAAAGTGGCCTAGAGGGATTCTCAGATTGACCTTTTGTTGTTGTGGATCGACCTTGAGGCTTGAATAAAGTGATTGTCCAATCTTTTCATGTATTGGCTTCAGATATAGGTATTGGCAAATGTTGGCATCAAGTAGTTTATAAGATGATCAATAGAAGCTTCATGGCGAGTTCAACATGAGTGTGAATGATTGCAAGAGCAACGGTTCTGATGTTGTGCGGTTCTTGTGGATGATATTGTTTTGGCCTCTTTTTCATGGCATTAAGAATGCAACAAATTGAGATTTTCAAAAGTAAATGAAAACATTATATTTGGATCTGTCAATGTTTGTGGCGACTTCAACAACCCCGGAAAATGAAGTAGCATTGTTCAAACAAATGTTGATAGCACAAATTTTAGAAGACATTCTGAGAAATTGTCAGGAAAGCATGAGTGCTTCAGTTATGCAAATTGTCTGGAAAATGAAGAGGCAATTGCTGAACAGAGAGGATTGTAACTTGTTTTTGGTAATGAGACGTTTTGTTTTGTTTTGTTTTGTTTTTTTTTTTGTTTTTTTTTTTTTTTTTTTTGGTGTGGTTCTTTTTCATTTGATTGCTGAGAAATTGTCAGGAAAGCATGAGTGCCTCGCTTATGCAAATGGATATTGCTGTTGCATATAATTATTATTAATTCTTATGTAATGTTTGATGGTATATGTAAACACACCCCAATTGTTAAAAGAGCATTTTCAACACAATTTCTTCACTTTTAAATTTGAAGAAAAAGTGCAATCTGAATCTGTTTTGTATAAGGCAGATTCTTGACACTATTGTTTTGGATGTTGGCCTCCTAGATTGGCTTAGATTCCAAACATTCAAGTTTTGAGATATGAACTTGTAATTTGCATTTGATTATTCTACACCTCTGCTGCCATTTGTGTTGTTTTAAGGTGATCATTAATGGATGTGACTAATGTAAAGAGATTCGGACCTCTTGTAAGTTCGGTTAGAATAGGAAATTATATTTTCATGTTTTATTCTAATTTGTTTTCAGTCCCTACTTAATGTAATAGGTTGTAATGAGCTGGCCCCTAATTTATGCCTTGTGACACTCTATAATTATGTTTTATTCTTAATATAAAAAGGGATGAGGTCTCTCTCAATCTCTATTTCTTTCTCTTCTCTAAACTTACATGGTATTAGAGCCAAAATCCTAGCCCATCCCTTCTTTGCTCTTCTTCTCTTTTGTTGGCAATCACCCATCTCTTTAGCACCACTATCGGCATCCCTTTTCATTTATCGGTAGTCTTTTCTTTCCCCCAACAATCTAGTCGGCCATTGTAGACCCTCACCCAACTCACCTACAGTCAACCCAAACCTCCAACCCCTTTGCCCAAGTCTTTGGCAGTCTTCCTCGTCCTCAACTCCTTGACAACCTATTCGGCTTAGTCGGCAGCCCCTTTGGGCTTCTAGGGGCCTGTCGGTAGTGCCTCTGGCCTTCTAGGGGCCTATCAACAGCCTCGCTAGCCTTCTTGGCCCCTGTTGGCATCTTTCTTGCCCACTAGGCCTCTGTTGACCAGTCTGTAGGCATACCCTCTGTCGGTCTTCTCTTTTTTGTGATGTTTTTCCCTTAAACATTGTTTAAACATCTTTTAAAATAAAATAAAATAAAATAAAGGAGTTCTTAATTTTCATATGATTTTTTAGTGGTCATAGTGTTTGCTATTCCTTCACCATCTTTCGAGTTTGTGATTGACACTAGTTTTGTTGAGGGTTAAGTAATAGAGTATTCATGGCAGATTCCACAAGTATGTCCACTACTTCTCAGACACCTAAAAGTGATATGACTGATAACCCTAATCCTAGTCTTAAAATCACCACCTCTCTATTCAATGGTCAGAATTATCAACCATAGTTGCAAAGTTTGACTATTTTTTTAAAGAGTAGAGGGAAGATATGGTATATTGATGGCATGATACAAGTACCCAGCACCACGAACCCTAGTTATGATCAATAGGGGATCACCAACTCCCTAATTATGGGTCGGTTGATACATTCTATGGTTCCAGAGATTGGAGAGGGCTATCTCTTTATGAACACTGCATAAGATATTTGGGAGGCAATGGCTACTATTTACTCCCGAAAGGGGAATTTCTTCTAAGCTTTTGAGTTACGCTAGTCCATTAAGAGGGCAGTACAAGGTGAGATGGCTGGTCTCTAGTATTTTACTTTCCTTATCAATTGGTAAAAGAGACTTGACCATCTTCAGGATTATAAGCTTGTCTGTCCCACGGATTTTGTTGGTTACTGAAATTTTGTGGAGTAGGAGCATGTCTTTAAGTTCTTGGAAGGCCTGAATGTGAAGTATGATCCGGTTCAAAACAAAGTACTTGGTATGGAAGTGTTTCATTCTCTCTAGGAAGCTTTCTTTTAGGTGCAGAATAAAGAGAGTCACTGCTCTGTGATGTTTCCTTCTACCATCACTGATCACTTTGCCTTGGTTTCTACACCTTCCCGAGATGGAGAACATGTGTCTCGTGGTTCTCATCCTTCATCTGAGAAGGATAATCTTTTCTTTTGACTACTACCGTAGACCTAGACACACACGAGAGACTTGTTAGAAGCATGGGACTCCTCCTTGTGGCTGAGGCAATCGTCCTGGTTCTCGAGGAGGTTGATCGAGCTAGTCTAAAGAGCGAGGGGCCAATGCTTGGGGCACATCTTTCTAACACAGTTGAAACACCACCTTCAGCTCCTATTGTCTCACCGGTTGCTAATGTTTTTGGGTTGTCTACCTCAAAGTTTGAGATTGCTCTTCACCACTTACTAGACCGTCGAGCCTCTCTACTACTATCTCCAGTGCATCATCTTTTTCCTTTGCCAACTCAAGTAACTTGGCTTCCTCTACAAGTGCATTGCTATCTCATAAGATTGTTCCTTAGATTATTGACTCTGGTGCTTCCGACCATATGTCTGGTTTCTCTAATTTATTCTCAGAGTATACACCCATCTTAGGTCAGGAAAAAGTGCGTATTGCTGACGATACTATTTCGTCTATGTTAGGGAAAGGTTTAATTCATACCATTTCTTCCCTTCCTTTATCCTTTGTACTTCATGTTTCTAATTTTAGTGTTAATCTTTTATCTTTGAGTCGTATTACTTGTGATTTGAATTGTAGCGTGACGTTTTTTCCTAATCATTGTCTTTTTTAGAACCTTATCACAAGGAAGAAAATTGGTAGTGGTAGAGAGGAACATAGTCTCTACATTCTGGATCAGCCTGACAAGTTGGCTCATTTATTTATTTAGTAACCATCCACCAAGGAAGACCTTTGTCTGTGGCACCGTCACTTAGGACATCTCTCTTTTTTAATACTTAGGCATTTTTTTCCTTCTGTTTTTAAGAAAACTAATGTGTTTGATTTTCAATGTGAGTCATGTCAACTTGGAAAACAACACAGAGCTGCTTCTGCTCCTTCTATTAATAAAAGTTCAATTCCATTTTCTTTGATTTATTCTGATATATGGGGTCCCTTACGTTTTGTATCTTTAAAAGGTCAAAAATAGTTTGTTACTTTCATAGATGACTGGTCTAGGGTCATTTGGGTATATTTGATGAAAGAAAAAAAGTGAGATATTTTCTGTGTTTCAAAACTTTTATAAACTGGTTTGCACTCAATTTGAGACGGTTGTCAAAATTTTGTGTTCTGATAATGGGGGAATATATTGACTCTGGTCTTGCCAATTATTTTGTCACTCATAGCATTATTCATCAAACTTTGTGCACTAATACCCCTCAACAAAATGGTGTTACTGAACGAAAAAAAATCACTATCTCCTTGATGTGGCCCATTGCCTATCCTTTGAAATGCGTGTTCCTTGATCCTATTGGAAGGAAGCGGTCTTCACTGCAACTTATTTGATTAATTGTTTTCCTACCCAAGTCTTTCAAAAACAAACACCTCTTCAAGTTTTGTTCAGGTCCACATCTTCTGGGTTCTCCATTCCCTCTAAGACTTTTGGATGCGTTTGTTTTGTCCATAATCATTCACCCACCCGTGGTAAATTGGATCTTAGCTCTCTTAAGTGCGTTTTCCTGGGTTACTCTGCAACTCAAAAGGGTTATAAATGTTATCATCCTTTTGCTCGCAAGTGGTTTGTCTCTATGGATGTCACCTTCTTTGAGTCTCAGTTGTACTTTTTAACCTCCCCAGTGTCAAAGTTATCCCCTTAGGGAGAGCCTTGGTATACATAGATTCATGTTCCATTACCGCTAATGGTTAAACAAATAGAGGATGATGGGCCCGCAGTTGTTGTGGAAAATGAAGTAGGCAAAGTTTATGTCAAGGACAAAGATAGACAGAAAGTCACCTGGATGCAAGAGACTATTTTTCCTCCTCTACTACTAACTTCTTCTTTGGATAAGGGTCCAGAGTCATCCATTTCTCCTAGGAGTCCAGGTAATTCTGATCCTAATGCTCATATTCCTAAGTTTTCAGATCTTGATGTTTTCATTGCTAATAGGAAGGGGTTAGGTCATGTACTCTACATCCTATGACTAATCATGTCTTTTATTATAATCTGTCTCCCTTATATAAAGCTTGCATGTCTAAGATTTCTTCTGTGAGTTCATCTAACAATTTTTAGGATACTCTTTCTATTCCTAAATGGAAACATGCCATAATGGAAGAGATGTGAACTCTTAACAAGAATGACACTTAGGAATTAGTGAAGTTACCTAAAGGCAAAAATCCAGCTGGGTTTAAGTAAATTTACACTGTGAAACACAAAGTAGACGGTTCTATAGAACTATACAAAGCAAGACTAGTTACTAAGGCTTTCACTCAGACTTATAGGATAGATTACTAGAAGCCATTTGCACCGATTACTAAGATGAACTCTGTGAGAATATTACTCTTTCTTGTAGGAAATTCGGATTGGCCACTTCATCAGTTTGATATGAAGAATGCCTCCTTTCATAGAGACCTAGAAAAAGAGGTCTCCATGGATATTCTCACTGGTTTCGATGATGCTAAGTCCAAAGGTAAAATGTACAGACTTCGGAAGTGTAACAACCCGAAAATTTAAGTTGTCCCTTAAATTTTATATTATTATTTGAAATTATTTTCTAAGTATTATGGTATTTTTATTATATTTTTCTAGACCAAAATATACTAAAATACAACATTTTCGGTACAACAACTTGCGTGCCCCGCAAGTGTCTTGCCATCTACGCTTTCTTCACTATATATATATGTGCTAATCCGTGTGAGCCTCATCATTTTTATTTCCAAACTCTCTTAGTCTCTCTCTCTCTCTCTCTCTCTCTCTCTCTCTCTCTTAGTTGTTTGGTTTTTATAAATAAAATTTTGAGTTTAGTTTGGAGTATCTAGTAGATCGCAGTAAACGAAAGGTAAACGTTGAAATTAACATTAAGGTAAGTTATATTATACATTAAGTGACCATAATATATTTTATGTATATTTTGAGTTATCATAATTTATTTTATACAAGTTATGTTTTATAACTTATATTAGATTTCGAGTATCTTAATTATTTTCATAACTCTATTTGCTTAAATTAAAATTCATAGATATGTTTATTTAAATTTTAATAATTATTTGACAATGATTTTATAAACAATTATGTTTTGTAAGTACCACTACGGGGGCCTTGTTTGGGAAGACTAAATAAGTGCACTTTTTGTCTTTTTGGACAAAAAAATTGAGGTTGAAAATATGGATGTTTGGGTTAACTTTTTGACTTTTTATGGAAAAATATGTAATAAAAAATTGTGAAAATTGGTTTTTAGAAGAAAATTTGAATTGGGAGTTGTGCAGCCGTAATTGTTGACTTTTGGTGAATAGTGTTAACTTTTTAACTTTTTGAGTAACTTTTTGGCTTTTTAGATTATTTGGGACTTCCCAAATTGACCTTTGTTTGGCCACTTTGTGATCCTCTGTTTGTCATGGATCTATTGACCTCTGTTCTATGCAAAGTAAAGTGATGTGCGGAACTAAGTGCTACACTATTATGGGAGCCACCTCTAGAATCCATACAAACCACCTCTTAAATCTGTAGCTCTGTATTGTCATGAATCCATTGACCTCTGTTCTGACTGTCACTTCTGTGACCTCCGTTCTGTTTAGTTCAGTATTGTGGTTATGGTTAGTTATTTACATAATCTCAATTTTGCAACTTAAATGATTATTTGTTCAGACTAAGTATTTTAAATATTTTAGTTTAAGTAACTATATATCCATGGTTATTTTGTATCCCTTATACTCTTAGCATAATATTTCTCACTCTGCCATGTGCTTATAGTTGTTTACCAATTTTCAAGAAACAATGCAATTCAAAAATAGTTTTTGGAGAGTCTTAGACGATGAGTTGTGGAATAGACGCACATAGCATTTTTATAGTATTTATAATTCTAATTTTCATATGTAAATATCGGCCTTTTTGGTCTATAAATTTTGTTATAAAAATAGAAGCTCCAATGATTATTTTGGTACCCTCACTTAAATATTTTTTCACTCTCATTTAGTAATTTGTTTAAGAATTGGCTGAGGTAACTTTAGTTGCTAGCCATCACAATGCTTAACCCTTGGGTACGGGGAGCGGGTTGTGACAAGAAGTCACTTTATAGACTAAAACAATCTCTTAGGGCTTGGTTTGAAAGGTTTGCTCAAGTTATACTGAGATATGGGTTCAAACAAAGTCAAGCTGATCACACCTTATTTGTGAAACATTCCTCACATGGTAAGACCATAGCTCTTATTGTTTATATTGATGATATTGTTCTGATAGGGGAATGATGTTAAGGAGATCCCTTGGTTGAATGAATACTTAGCCAAGGAATTTGAAATCAAAGACTTGGGTAATTTGAAGTATTTCTTGGACATTGAAGTAGCTCGGTCCAAATATGGCATCTTCATATGCCAAATGAAGTATATACTTGACTTGTTAAAGGAAACTGAGATGCTTGGAGGCAGACCATGTGATACATCTGTAAAATCGAGTTAGAAACTAAGTGAGGATCAAGGGGGAGATACCAGAAGCTAGTGGATAAGCTCATATACTTATCCCACTTGCATCCAAACATTGCCATTGTAGTAAGGATGGTAAGCCAGTTTATGCATTCTCTTAGAACTTCCCACTTAAAGGCAGTTATGAGAATCTTGAGGTATCTAAAGTCTTCTCCAGGATAGGGTCTCTATTTCTCGAAACATGGACATCTTAGTGTGGAGGCATTTACTAATGCGGATTGGGTTGGATCAGTCACTGACAGACGATCAATTTCTAGATATTACACATTTGTTGGAGGAAACCTAGTCACATGGCAAAGTAAGAAACATAATGTAGTTGCTAGATCTAGTGCCGAAGCAGAATTCAAGGCTATGGCTTAGGGTGTATGTGAGTTGCTATGTATTAGACTAATGTTGGGGAACTTGGGGATCCATCAGACCAATTCCATGAGATTATACGGTGACAATAAGGCGGTGATCAACATAGTTCATAATCCAATTCAATATGACAGAACCAAGCATGTAAAAATTGATGGGCACTTCATTAATAAAAAGCTCACAAGTGGCACCATATGTACTCTATTTGTAAAGACTGTGGGCCAACTAGCAAATGTTCTTACCAAATGAATAAGGAGCAAACCGTTTCATAACATTCTCATCAAGTTAGGCATAAGAGATATTTTCGCACCAGCTTGAGGGAGAATGTTAGAATGGAGAATTATATTCTCATATTTTATTCTAATTTGTTTTCAATCTTTGCTTAATGTAATGGGTTGTAATGAGCTGACCCATAATTCATGTCTTATGGCACTCCTATAATTATGCTTTATTCTTAATATAAAAAGCGATGAGGTGTCTCTCAATTCCACTCCTGTAATTATACTTTATTCTTAATATAAAATGGGATGAGATCTCTCTCAATTCCTATCTCTTTCTCTTCTCTAAACTTACAAGTTCATGTGATACTCTAAATAGTTATTGATCTATATATGTAGAGGCTCATAAAGACAATATGAGAAATGTCAATTTAGCACTCTAAAGAATTGTTTTGAAACCACTTAAAATTTTTGGAGAGAGAGAGAGAGAGAGAGAGATTTGGGACAACCACTTTGTAGAGTATGTCAAAGATTAAATGTGTACTTAATTTTTTTTCTTATTAAATATACATTAATACGTATTAATTAGACGTTATTTTTAAGAGAGAGAGTAAGGAGGGAAGGAAAGGAAAGGAAAGGGAAGGGAAGGGGGTGGGGGGTTTGGTGCGATAGTTGAGCTCTTTTTATCTACTTTCTAGAGCATTCCTTGGTTGCAAATCAACCACTATGGTAATCAAAGTCAAGTCCTTGTGAGAATTATTGATGAGGGGCCAATAATTATTTTCCTGTTTCCTAATCAACCTTGAAGTCAACATTTCAAGTTGTCACCTTACAGTCTACCATTTTAAGTTGCCAATAACTTTATAAAGGTATTTTTAGATAGTGACTATTTTAATTAATTTTTTAATTTTTTTTATAAAAAGTTTTTAAAAAAAAGTAAGAAAAGTAATATGATTAGGTGTTTTGATTATTTTAACTAAAAAATTAACACCCCAAACAGGACTAAAGTGCAAATAATATGGCAATAATAATATTAAAATCTCTGCACCCAAAATAATATAATTTTGCTTTTACTTCACATTTGAGTGGTTGAATTATCACAAAACATAATTGTGATAGAAAAAAATCATGGCAGAGGATCCTGTCATAAACAAATCGAACACAAAATTAGCCAGTTAAGTTTAGTTTGTTTTGAAGATGAACTCGAAAGTAACACAGCTCAAAAATCAAATTAAAAAAAAAAAAAAAAAATCAATTTGGTGTCAAACACATGTGATACAAATTTGACACACCCAACCAGCTTCATGTAGTCGCTAATAAATAATAACCTTTGGGTCGCAATAAGCACCACCTTGAGGCACACTTACTGCAATTCCTTGTACTGCAGGGTTATTTGGGATTTGTTTATTTAGTATATTTTTAACTTTTTACGAGAAAATATCTAAAAAAATAAAGAGATAATGTAACTTAAATAAGTACATTTATTTAAATCATCCCAAATAATAATCCCTAAGTATTAATACCCCATAGCAATATCAAGGCCTCAAACGATGTTTCAAATTTTAGAAATTTTAATTAGAATATTATTTGGAATTATGATGGTGTAATTTAGATTCATATGAGCCATGAATCTCACAATAATTGAATCTCAATTACACAATGTCTGAATAAATTTATGGACAATTTGTTTGAGTAATTAGCTTTACACTTTGTTTGAATTATGAGTGTTCGCGGTTCGTTTACAGTTAAGGAATTTTCAATCCACCATCCATCCGCCGGATTGGCGGATTGGAAAAAATCAATTCGCATCTATCCATCAGATTGACGGATGTGAATTGAGCAGATTGGTGGATTGACGGATGGATGCGAATTAGTTTGATGGTTTAAACTTTTATAAATTTTAAATATAATATAACAACTTATTAACAATTTTTTTGGATAACAATCCAATTCAACATAACCAAAAAATTATCAACTAAATTGTTAAATACCAATAATAAATACATATAAGAAAATCATGCATTATCAAAACTATTTCATTACTTTTTTTAATTCAAAAACTATTTAATTTTTTTTTTTTTTTTATAAAAAAAATTGACAAGATTAAGTCTTATATTTTCTACACAAAAATACTAAATATCAACACTTGCCATTTGATAAAAGGATTAACAAATTGAAAACACAACAGAATATTTAAATTTTTTTTCAATTAAAAACACAAACAGAATATCTAAACAAATTAAAAGTACAAAGTCTTACAAATTACTAGGGATGCTTGTGGTTTGGAGGTTTGGTTGTACCTAAAGAAATCTCAAATCCGCCATTCATCCAAAATTAGGCAGATTGAAAAAAATTAATCTGTAACAGTCCGTTCGTCATCACGCATTCGTTCAAAATGCAACGGATCGGATCGGTTGTCAGTTGGTTTGGACGGATCAGAATATCCGCTGCTCACCCCTAATTTGAATCATAGGATGAAAAAAGAAACGAAATGATTGTAATTTCTCATTTAAATAAGAAAATAAAAATAAATGATTGTGTTTTTTTTACTATTTTGTTTAGATGTGTGAGAGATAAATATGAATAAGTTTCTTTTTCTTACTTCGTATTTCAGGAACAACTTTAATATTATAAATATTTACAACCAATCAATTTATTTCTCATAAAATCTTATCACTTTTGATAATAAATGAAATAGATTTTATAAAAAAAAAAATCTCACCATTTTTTTAACGTTTCTCATATTTTTTTACTGAACTTATAAACTAAATGTGCAAAAATATTTATCTTCCTCATTAATTATTTTCTATTATTTCTAACTAAATCACCTCATATCCAAAATTAGTATACATTTATAGAACTTAACCACTTCGATAATACAATCATTCTAAAAGAAAAATTTCTGAGAAGAGCAATGAGTGAGGCACCGAAAGGTGAGTTGTCATTGTCAATGCCATACAAATTATGAAAAATGTTACGCACAGAAAATCAAACACAAAATTAAATATAAAAATTATTTTATCGGATGATCAGTCGGACGATTGGAAGATAGCATAACAACTACGGTCGACACCATGACAGTTGCGGTCAACAAGTTCTAGTCAAGATGTCTAGACGATCATCCGACCAAACAATCAAATGTACAATTTCTATATTTAGATCTGTATTCAGTCATCTATCCGTCTAGACCTTTTGAATTATTATTAAAAATATATGTTGCTTTCACGCCATTCACAAGAATTAATCACCGTGGAAGCAACATTTTATGTTGTGGCATTATCATAAAAGTTGTTGGGTTGGTTGGGTTTGATTTTATTTTGAAATCAATTTTAAAATATATATTTTTGCAAAAAAAATTTAAAATTTAAATTTTTATTTAGTTGTATATTTTAAAAATAATTTTGTAATCTGTGATGATCTATAATTTTTTTGTAGTTCAATAGTAAGTGAGAGAAAAAAATAATTGAATAATATATAAGATATGAGCAAATAAGAGAAGAAAAAAATAATTGATTAATATATAAGATATAAAAAAATGAGAAAAGATATATAAAAAGCAATTGAAAATTGTTTTGAAAAAAATTAAACAAAATTTTAAATTTTAAACCCTCAAAAATTGAACCGTTTATTTTGTGGGTCAATAATTAATTTTGGGTGGTGGGAGTAGGTGGTGGAATCTGAATTCCCTCCTCAGGATTATTGGGCTCAATTTTGGATCCAATTTCGATGATCCAAACTGATTATATTTTAAAATTTATTAAGTATAATATAACGATAAAAAATTAAGTTGATCGGATATCAAAAACTACGTGTTTGGATCATTGAACTAAAAACTATTTTTAACAAAAAAAATTAATAAATAATTTTCTGTACGCTACTTTTGATATCCGATCAATTTAATTTTTTTCAAGTATAATATATTTATCAAATCTTAAAATGTGAACGATTCGAATTATCGAAATTGAACCTAAAAGTCGGCTCAATAATCCTGTAAGTAAGAAATTAAGGAGGAAAGTCGAGGGGATCCAAATTGGTGTGTGGTGCCAACGGCCGATACGTGTCCCAATGGTCATTGTCTAAGAATCGCTATAGGCTAGGAACTTCTTATCAAAGATGTATTAAATATTTATTTTAATTTTTTGTATTTTAACCAAAAATAATAATTTATAAACAAAAAAAAAAATTGTACAACCTTACAATAATGATTTAATAGTGACCTCTTAAAATTTTTAAATCATTTTAATTAATCATTTGATTTGAATATGAGTTTTTTATCTTAATTTTTTATTTATATAACATCACTTTATTTAATTGATAAAATTTCAATTAAAAACTCGATTCTTTTTCTGGGTTCAAATTGTTGCGTGACTAAATTGATATCATTCATTTTTCAACAAATGATTTACATAGGTGTTACTTAAGTTAAGGGTAAATTACAAATACATTCTTTTAAATTACAAATTATTTCTTGTGATTTTAGAAATTATATTTTACCTTTTAAGGTTTCTAATTTCATAATAAATAGGTCATTTTATTAATAAATCATCAAGTTAATTAACTACTTTTAATAATGTTAAAATTTTATTTCAATTAATAATTCAGATAATTTTATTATTATATAAGTGAACAGTTAAAAATTTCACTTTTTCAATTAATTCTGTTAAATAAAAAATTTTGACAGTGAGATATTTGTAATTTTTCAAACCAGAGGGGGCAATTCATATTTTAAGCGAATCTCAAGTAGTGTATTTGTAATTTATCCTTAAATTAACCAAGCCTAATTGGTTACTATAATTCTCCTAAGGATTTAATTCTAACGGAAAGTTATGGGTTCAACTCTCCCTAATATTCTGTTTGGTTGGAAAATATTTTTTGAAAAATATTTATGTATTTTTGGTGTTTGGTACAATGAAAAACAAAAGTCAACAGAAAATATTTTTCATGGTCAATAGAAAACAAGCCTATTTTGGCATAAAACGTTTTCTGCTTTTAAAATGCAGAAATCATTTTTCAAAATTAAAATTTTACCGATATCACTACACCACCACCACTCTCACCTTCACTTCCACCACTACACCACTGTCGCCATCACCGTCGCCCCATCATCATACCACCACCTCAACCTTTGCCTTTGTTCCACCACCGCCAAACATAGAAAATTTTTACTAATGTCACCAGACCATCACCACCACCACCATCACCACCACTAAACATAGAAAAATATTTTTTCTAGAAAATATTTTTCTTATAAAATGTTTCCAGTCCAAACAAATAGAGCGTAAGAAGAAATTAAACTAAAGAGATAAGTATTTGGTACTTTGTAAAAGTAGGAAGATCAACTTACAGGTGCTAATCTAACAATTAAAAATTAATTTTTATTGATAAAAAAAAGATATTACTTAAATTAAAAAAATATCATCATCTCGTCATTCTATATGCATTTTTTTTTATCCAACTTCTTTGTAGGAGTAGAATTTCCTTCCAATTAATTCATTTGTTTGTCTTTCTAAAACCTGTACTCCAATGTGCATTTTGCATTGTACTTCATGTATTTGTAACACAGCAGAAATAAAAGGTGTCACACACTAAGCATGTACACTTCACTACGTCATAGCAATTTAAGTTTATTTTTTATCTTTTATTTCAACTAGCCACCACTACTTTACTAACCCACTCTCTCCTCTATTTTACTAATTTCACTATTTCAAAGTTCCTCCAAAATTAACATGTTACTGGAAAAAGGAATTGATAAAACTACAAACAAACTTGATTTATTACAACTTTCTTCCACATGAGTGGTTGAATCATGTAAGTCCTGAAAACATCATGAGAGGGAAATTTATGCTGTGGTGTCTGGGTTGGGGCTAAATTATGCTCTTGTTATTGGTTGGGCTAAGGATCTGTTTGTTTTGAGCCATGTAGCGAGTGTCTAGCCGATCAAACATGCTGCGTGGTTTGACCGGCCGGACTTTGTCAAGGTTGGGTTTGTGGACCGAGCTACTCTCAAGTAGCGGTCAAGGATTGAACCAAGCTACTTATGTAGACCGGTCAAATTAGATTTGGTGAAACATTTTGATTGAGTTAGGTGAAGAGTCGTGCAATGTTAACATGGTGGCACGCTATGTTGGATGTGCACGGCGCTATGTATTGTGTGGATGAATCGAATGTTGGCAAGGATAGCATAGTTCGATTAT
The DNA here is from genome assembly GCA_025200525.1 of Camellia lanceoleosa. Taxonomy (NCBI): domain Eukaryota; kingdom Viridiplantae; phylum Streptophyta; class Magnoliopsida; order Ericales; family Theaceae; genus Camellia; species Camellia lanceoleosa. The sequence goes on along the minus strand of CM045771.1, from coordinate 81,539,453 downwards.
TTGGTTGGAAGCCATGCAAAGTGTTGTGTCATCTCACTTAGCATGTTGGTATTAAAGGATATGCGTTATCCTTTAGGAATGTGATTCTTAAGAGGACTAGGAATTAAAGTCTTATTGGGATTACGCCATGCGAAACTTATAAAATCTCAAATCTAGCCTAATTTCAGGTATTGCAATTACTATTTCCGAATTCATATAGTTTTTCCTCCTCGATTGTCTTATTTGTTGACTTAGGCATCGGAGGGGTTTCCGGCACACACCCTCTAGCTAGCTCACGTTTGTAATTTTAGGTTAAACGACAACATTCGAAGGATTGCAAGCTTGATCAACAAGATTATACAAATGACGATTATTTCGTACTTGTACACATCATATTCGGCTTTGGATTAGATGTTTCTAAATGAATTTGGTGATATTTAAATTTGTATAGTTTGGATCCAATCTAATCCTATAAAACTTGCAAGAAAAGATTATACCTGAAATGGCCCATTAATTATAATGTGCCCATATTCACTTAGGTGGTAATATGAATTGATATATCAAAAAGTGATGTTAGAAATTTTAAAAAATTTATCAAAATTTCTATCAAATGTTTTATATGGATGTGAGATTTATAGGTGTGTGACCCACACCATGTAAGTCTCACTCTCTTATGAGACATTTGATAAAAATTTTAGTAAAAGTTTTTAGAATTCTAACATTTTTGTATATCAAATTTAGAACCTACTAATTATGTACGTACCAAAAAATTTGTCTTACAGACTCACCCCCCTCTCTCTCTCTCTCTCTATATATATATATATACACACATGCTTTACAAGATCTTTTATTGAAAGAACTTTACACCTACTTTGATAGAAAAGTAGTTTGGCTTTTTTATGAAGTAAAGGAAAAAGTTAGGGATCATGAAAATTTTTTCATGAAAATGATCATGAAAAATTTATGATCCTTGGATTACCTTGATTAGTGTGTGGTGCTTTATTCTAAATATAATCCAAGGGTCACAAAGCTTTCATGATTATTTTCATGAAAAAATTTTCATGATACCTAGCATTGCTGTAAAGTAAAATCAAAAAGAGAAATGCATCAGAGCCCACTGGGGTGACCCCCAGGATTCCATGGGTCTGATTGGTCAAACAAAATTTTTTTTTTTTTGAAGCCTTGGGACCATGGCTAAGTGGAGCTAGGAGTGCTGGGGTCACCCCACTAAGGGTCCCCAGCACGGTTGAAACAAAAAACCTACACAGATTTGAAAGAAAGGGACATACTTAGGTAATTGGTTTCGTATAATAGTACAAATAAAATATAGGAGGCATACTATTTAGTAAAAATAAATTTGTTTATATCATGAGTTAGTGAGGACCAAACTCCACAACAACTACAACAGATCACATCAGACCAAACTCCACACCAATCACACCAGATTCCATGCTTACTCCATCTCCCATATGAAGACTGACAGATGGAATACTCAGCTCCCATTCCTAGTTTTATAAAGTAGGGTTTGGCTCCTAGTTTTAACAGATAGTTTTATAAGTAGGGTTTGGCTCCTTCTAACTTTAAATTTGAATTTGAAATAATTATTTGGATACGTGAAGTTCATGGTGAGTCTCATTTTCAATAATTCTCATTTTGTAATCTATTATTCATTAAAAAATTAAATTAGTTCAATAATCATAATTTTTTCATTTATCGTATTTGTCTCAAAAAAATAAATGAAAAGTATGTTTTTAAAAATACATCATCTATATTTTTATTAAATGGGATTTAACACATCTCCTTTTTACTTAGAAAAATGTTAGAGATTCTAAAATTTTTACCAAATTGATTTTTTTTTTTTTTTTTTTTTTTTTTAATCCGTAGCATTGCTATTTTACTTATAGATGTAGCAATTGTTACTACCAAAGTATTCAGATCTCATTTTAAATCTCAAAATTTAATTTTTACATATCTTATTTGTAAGTAAAATGTTTAATTTTAATTTTTTATGTATACAAAACTAATCATATATAATTGACCAAACAAAATAGAAATAACTGTTCAAAAAAAAAAAAAAACAAAACAAAACAAAACAAAATAGAAATAGAATAAGGTGAGCGGAGCAACCATTAAAAAATGGACTACTAGTTTGTAATATTGAATAGTTAGTTTAGTAATGCATTTGTGTTTTCTGCCTTTTTTTAAAAAAAAAAACAAAGGAAGAAGATGGGAGGGACTAGTAGGTGACGACCCTCATAGGAGTTCTTATTTGTTAGTAAGTTAGATAGAGAAATGCTATGGCTTTGTTTGTTTTTATGTAAAATATTTTTCAAAAATATTTTATTTATTTTTAGTTGTTTGGTTAAACAAAAAGCTAGTAAAATATTTTTGTATCATTTTCTAAAAAATGTAAAAAGTTTGTAAGTCGGTTTTTATAAAGTTGACTATCACTTATTACATTTTTAACACATTTAGTCTTTTTTAAATAAATATCTTGACTAATTAAAAATTCATAAATGACACTTTATTGAATTAAAATTTTATTTTTAAGTAGTAAAATATTTTTATTTCAAATATCAATCAAACACCAAAAACAAAAGCAAAAATATTTTTCTGTGTAAAATTAATTTACAAAAAATAAAATAAAATATTTTACGTCAATAAATAACTGAATAATGCATGATATTTTACGTCAATAAATAACTGAATAATGCATGAAATTTAGATATATTGTTTCATAACAAGTTTGAATATCCTAATTCTATGAAGAAGATAATGACAAAAAAATGATGAACAATAGTCTTGCCTCTAATAATGGTTGCTCCCAAAGAGTCGTACAGACTCAAATCCAAGTTCCTCTTCGTCACCAAACCACATAGGAGCATTGGACCACCATCAGTGGCGGAGGGAAGTGAGGACAGGGTTCACGTGCCTCCGGATTTTAGATGCTTTTTTCTTTTTTTTAATATAAAGAAAATATTTTAAATAAAAAAAATTACAAAAATATTATTAGAGTGAAATGTGAATAACATTTTAAAAATTATAAAAACAATAATGGTTATTTTGATTGAAAATGAAAAGACTATTATAAACCATATTATCTATAAAAAAAAATTATGAAATTTTTTTAATGTAACGTTGATGTCATTATTATTGACACGCAAGTATAAATAATCTCACTATAAAGAGATGAAATTTATTAGATTGTTAGTTACATTTGACATGTGATGTTCACTCTCTATGTGTTTATTTACTGTTAGTTGGTGATATCACATAGTAATGATAACGTGATATTACCTTTATATTGAATTTTTAATTAAATTTTGTATAAAAAAATAATTTATTATTATATAATTTATTTTAAGACTTATATCTATAGTTTTTTATATTGTCCATGATACACTAGTTATAAATAATATTATTTTTTTGATATTTCTCGAAATCAATCGTAAAAACTTACGTGAAATATTTTTGTAAAAATTTTTGATATTGTAATTAATAAGTGCTCTTTTTAATTTGATTTTCTAGCTCCGTCACTGACCACCATGACCCCAACGGTGCTAGGTTCGCAAAAATAAAATACAAAATATATATATATATAAAGTGAAAGTAAATTTTTTTGAAGTATTTTATTTGTGTGCAACTTACCATTATTGAAGCTAAAAACAATTGGCATAAACCATAATTCTAAAAACCGGCCGATACGTATCGGAAAAATAGGACACCGTGACAAATACAGACCGATATACCGTTGAGATTGAAAATCGCAAACGTATGGGCCAAGTCCCGGTACGTATCGGTCTGTAACCATTACACAAGTCGCAACGGGCCGATACTCACTGGTTCGGACCGGTACGAGAAAGAAAATGCTAAAAAATCTGTGAAATAATTTTTAAAATTTCACCACCGCAACACTCGATTTCCGATACGTATCGATTGATACTACCGATAACGATACTCCGCGATCGATACCGTTATATTACCCGATACCGCGATTTAGAATCACGGCATAAACCCTCCACAAAATTACAACAGAATAAAAATAATCTTATTGAGCAAAGATCAAGACACAATACCTCAAGAGACAAATACAGATTATAGCCTAACATATAACAACATAATAATCAAACCTTATAATTAAGAAATACCATAAAAATGATAACAACATCATCGTCACAGTAAAAAAAAAAAAAAAAAAAAGAGGGATGATTAATTATTATTAATCAAACCACCACCACCCCCACCCCCACACACTCATTCATTCATTCATTTCCCTCCAAGCACCTGAGTCTTCCTGAACAACTTATGCTGAATATGTTGAGCAAAAGTCCTCGGCGGGAAGAGCGGCGGCTCCTCCTCCGTCACCGTCTCCGGGAGTGGCTGCAGAATGATCTTCTCCTTGGGTGGTTCGCAGAAAACCGCCCACGAAATCCTCACTTTTTCCTTATTAACGAGTCCACGATGGAGAATGCTCTTGTACTTGCGGTTACTGAGAATTTCTACCGTGTCACCAATGTGCATGATAATGGAGTTGGGGACGCATTTGGCAGTGATCCATTTGCCCTCGTAGAAGAGTTGCAGGCCGGGAACCATGTTGTGGAGGATGAAGGTGAGGGCAGAGACGTCGGTGTGGGCTTCGACGCCGAGGGCGAGCTCTGGCTGAGGGCATTTTGGGTAATAGTTTATTTTCATTTGGAGATGCAGCTCTTCCATGCCTCCTACTTCTTTTTCTAGTCGGCCTTCTTCTAGTCCCAAGCCGAGTGAGAGGGCCGACAGGACTTTTGTTGCTAGACCTCGTAGTTGCTTTGCGTACTCGCTTGTTGCCGGACTGCGTGTAATAAATTCCATGCACACAAATTTGAATAAGGGAATGTTTGCGAATATATGAATGGAAAAAGATTCGAACTACCACATAAAGTGACTCCCACGACTGTGATTGGCCAATTTTTTTTTTTTTAATATTTTTCTCCTCCCATTACCAACTCCCACGTGTGTGTGGTGGTGGGGTAGAAGCTTGAGTGGACCACATTTTTCTTTTTTACTGATTAAAAAAATTATTAATTTTTCTATAAACTAAACATCATTGTTTTGAATTACTCGAATGACTATAGGTCATATAATTAATTTAAGTAATTTTGATATTTTTTTAGCATAATTAATAAAGCGTAAATAACTTATCAATAACGTACAGATTACTATAATAATTTTTTTTTATCATATCATTTGATGTGATAAATTCACAATAATTAGCACAATAAATCCCACTTGAGTTCCATTAACATCCAATTACTATAACTATGCAACGTTAAGTATTTAAAAAAATAAAAATAAAATTCAGATTAAATAAATACAATCCTTTCTATTGCATGAATACAACAGAAATGTCCATTTCAAAATCGATAGTTACGAAATATGTAAGTGGATCTTATATACTATTATTTTATATTTAGGAATGAAAAAATTAAATAAAAAATGAGATTACCTATATTAATAAATGTAGCATTCAAGTAAACTTACATATAGTCGGATGGTGTCTTAGGCCAAATGGACATGTCACGCTTGTCTTCAGGGAAGACAAGGTGGAAGAAATAGTCTTCCCACTCAAGTTGACCACAAGCATTATTAGCCAACTTACTTCCATACCCTTGAATATTTCCAGAATCATGGTCATTTGCATACTTCTCCTTCTCCTCCACAGGCTGGTTAAAAAACCCTTCTCCGGCCGCCTTCACTCGCTCCATCAGCTCATCCGGTATCCCGTGGTTCACCAAATGCATCACCCCCCACTCTGTCGCCGCCTTCTTCAACGCCTCGTGGCACCTCTCCCTCACCTCCTTGTCCTCCGCCACCAAGTCTTTCAAGTCCACTGTGGGAACCTGAGGCCCTTCCTCTTTCTTCTCTTCCTCGAATACGTTGCCGATGCTAGTGAGCTCTTCTTGCGGCCTTATGTACTCTTTTGGAATCGATTCAAGGCCGCTGCTGGCCAAGCTTTCGACTCTTATACCTGCCACAGTAGCCACCATTTTTTCAAACTCAATGTATGTATGCTCTCTATATTTTTTCTTTTTCTTTTATTTTCTTGTATCAATGGTTGTGACTGATATTTGAATGGTTTTTATAGAGAAAATTGAGTTCGTGTGTGTGTTTGCTTGGAAAGTAGGGACGAGGCTGATAGATGGGGTAGAAATAGCTACCAAATTAAGAAAGGAAGAGAGAGAGGGGTTTTGGATAGTTGTACACGTGGTGAACTGTTACACCAGATCAGAGGGCATTGATGGGAAAGTAGAAGGTGGGTTTGACTGGAGGGTTTAAGCACGAGGTTCTTCTAACTCTAACCGTCACCAGAGTCAATTCTCACCTATTATGATTTGAAACCAAGAAAATAAGGAGCAAGATCCTCTCCTCAGATTTCTCTACTTGGCTCCCTATTTGGTTAGTCATTAGACTCAATTTTAGACTTAATTTTAATTATCTAAACCGCTAATATTTTAAAATTTGTTAAATATATTATATTTGTAAAAAAATCAAATTGATCAGATATCTGAAATTACGTGTTCGAATCATCGAACTAAAATTTTTATTAATTTTTTTTTAATAAACGATTTTTACTTCGATGATCCGAACACATGATTTCCGACATCCGATTAACTTGATTTTTTATAAGTAAGATATACTTAACAAATTTTAAAATATGAACAGTTCAAATTATTAAAATTAGACTTAAAAGTAAATCCAATCAATTAGCCACAGCCAAGTAGAGAGATCCAAGGAAAGGTTCTAGACTCGAAAATAAGCACTGTAAGTCAGAAACTACGTGCCCTTTCCATCAACAAGCAAAGACTTCCACCCTTTTCTAGCTGAGTAATGATGTTATATTACATTTATCATATCATTTTATGTCTAAATATTGTATAACAAATAGACATAAATAGTGAGATTCATTACATTAATAATATACCGACATAAGGGATAATATACTAAAAACAATATAAAAATGTGATATATATAATCAGTGGCGGAGTCAAAAAATTAATTTAGAGGGGGCATTTACTAATTATAATAATTTTTATAAAAATATTTCATGTAAATTTTTTACAATTGATTTCAGGAAACATCAAGAAAAAAAATATTATTTGTAACTAGTGTATCATGGATAATACAAAAAAAAATATGGATATAAGCCTTAAAATAAATTATATAATGATAAATTATTTTTTGATACAAAATTTGATTAAAAATTCAATACAATGGTAATACCACGTCATCACTAGTATGTAACATCACCCACTAATGGTAAATAAACGCATAAATAGTGAATCTCACATGTCAAATGTAACTAACAATCTAATAAATTTCATATCTTTATAGTGAGATTACTTATACTTACATATCACTAATAATGACATCGTCGTTACATTAAAAAAATTTCATAGCTAATATGGTTTATTTATAATAGTCTCTTCATTTTCAATCAAAATAACCCTTATTGTTTTCATAATTTTTAAAATGTCATTGACATTTCATTCTAATAATATTTTTGTAATTTTTTATTTAATTTTTATTTTATGTTTGCAAAAAAAAAAAATATATTCCCAAAATCTAGGGGGACACGTGATCCCCCTGGTCACATGCTCCCTCCGCCCCTGTGTATAATATTGGGGTAAAATTTAAGTGGATATGTAGGAAAATATTTTCAAATTAATTGTAAACTTTACAAATATTAAAAAGTAAAAACATGAGTTCTTTCATGATTTTGTTATTACGTTTTAGAAAAAGCTCTGACATGTAATTTTCCTATAATATTACTCTCTTTGTATACAATTTTATATATTTTCATTCTTTACATTAAATTTTTTTATAAAAAATTCTTCATTAAAATAATATGAGTGTCAATTTTATAATTAAATATCATTTAATGATAATTTTATTGTAAAATAATACCTTTTAATGTGACTATTATTATATATACAAAATTTGTATGCACTACATCAAAAACTGCGAGCCCCATCCGTGAGCAAACAAATAAGAGTAACATTATACAAGATATTTTGCGTATGAGTGAAATCTTTATTTGTATGACATTATTTAATAAATAAATGAATAAGTACAAGTGTAAAAATAATAATATTAAAAATCACATTAATGTTAATGACTGTTTAATGAGTGATCATTAATTTTAGGACAAATTACATATACCCCTCGAGATTAGCAAAATTACAGATACCCCTATGAGATTTGAGAAATTACAGATATCCCTGAAGGTTATATTTACATAACAAATTAGGGGACAAATTGTTATGAAAATATAAACCTCAGGGACAATTTGTTATGAAAATATAAACCTCAAGGGAGTATCTGTAATTTTCAAAATCTCAAAGGTATCTGTAATTTAGTTAAACTTCGAGAGAGGTATATGTAATTTTCCCTTAATTTTAATACAAGCACATGAAGTGTAAAAATATATAAAACTATGTAAAAACATTTGAAAATGCATTCAAATTCTAACTACTTAATCATTGCCTTTACTGTAATAACAATTCGTAAGACTTTGATCAATTAGCATATTCTTTTTTCTTTTTCTTTTTTTGATACAACATTAGCATATTCTTTTATTTTATGTGATTTTGTTTTCCAGGCGCATGCACCATCTACCAGCCATGCACGTGATAGCTAACCCCCCATGCCGAACCCACATCCTTAAACCACTTTTATTATTATCATCTTCCATTCTCTATATATATATATACATATAATAGAATTCGACTTATCTCCAATTGAAAATGGAATTAGACCAAATAGTTGAAATCTCTAATCGGAAAGAATCATCAAATAAAAAATTCTTACAGTAAGAATTTATGAAAATATGACCTAGTTGAATTTTTTTTTTAAATTCTTATTAATAAGAGTCTTTCATTTAATAATTCTTCCCGATCAAAGTCTTTCGTTTAATAACTCTTCCAATTAAAAATTTCAACTGAACACAAGTCATTTCCTATATAATATACCTATGTTTTATATTACCTATATTTTACTTTTTATAGAGTTTTGTCTAAAATGGTTACTAGGTTTTTAGCTAGTCGCATGTAATAAATCATAACACGTGGATACGTTGATGATTTGTCTTTCAAAATATCCTCAAAAATGCATTTTATCACCTCAAATTTAGGAGTGTTTTGAAGAGTGTATTGACCTCTTCTTCTTTTTCTTTTTTTTTTTTTTTTCTTTTTCTTTTGGGGGGGGGGGGGGGTTTAGGTTTTTAAATTTAGTTAGACAAGACGAATCAAAAAATTATAATTTTTTTTAAAAAATTCAGAAAAGACAAAAATAAGCAATGATTTTGGCTTATTTTCATCTTCAGGTCTCGTTTGGCAAGTGACTGTTTTAGCTTAAAAGTCAAAAAGTTATTAAAAAAATTAAAAAATCAACAACTTATACCAAAAAGTCAAAAATTCTCTTTTCTCTCTATTTTTTGCACATTTTTTCGTAAAAATCTAAAAATTATCCCGAACATACTAGTTTTTTTTACTTCATATTTTAACCAAAAAGTCAAAAAGTTACTAAAATAACATGTTCCCAAACGAGGCCTAGTATTTTGTTTTGGAAATTTTCAACCAAAAAAAAAAAACTATGTTTGCATTTTAAAAATAAAATCAAGAAATCAAAAAAATAACTTCTAACATATTTCTCAAAATAAGCCTTCAAGCATAAGGTCAAACCCAAGTACTATCTTCTCTCATGCAAAAGTTTCTTGACTAGTGTGTGTATTTTGAAAAGATTGTTAAAAGTTGATTTTTTATATTTTATTTTTAAAAGCGTATAAAAAATATGAGAGATGATAGGTATGTTTGGTTTGGTTTTGAAAGAATAGTTTTTAAAAATTGTTTTGGAGAGAGAGTTTAGAAATTTTTTTAGTTTGTTGGTTGTGTATTTTGAAAGTAATTTTGGAGTTTGGGAGCTTGGAATGATTTGATATTTTGTTTTAATTGAGTAGATGTGTGTGAGAGAAAAAGTGATTGAGAATGAGAGAGAAAAGAGAAAAAGTGATTGATTGATGTATAAGAGAGAGAAAGTGATTTTGGAAATTGTTTTGAAAAAATTACCAACCAAACAAGTTTTTTAGAAAAAAAATTTCAAAATCACTCTACAATTCCAAACCAAACATATGTGATCCAAAATAGGTTAAAAGCTGTAAAATGACTTTTAACCATCTTTCTAAAATAGCCCAAAGAAAAGATTATGGTACACTCCTCAAAATGTGTATATTATATGCACCTTATTGTTATAAAAAAAATTGACATAATTTCATACTTTTTAAATCATAACTAAAAAAATAAAAATAAAAATAAGTCATAACCAAATACAAAAAAAAAAAAAAAATCATAACCAAAATCTTAAAATAATATCATAACTAAAGAAAAAAATGACATAATTAACTAAGAGTGCATATGGTATGAAATGTGTATAATAGAATTATCTATGAAGACAATGACTCAAAAAGATTAATTCCTTAGGAAAAATGTTCTGAACCCACTAAATTATTTTAAATTTATCCCGAATAAGAGTTGTGTAATTAAACTTGAATTTGTAGCGTAAAATTCATGTATAAAATAAATTTAAGTCACAAAATAACAATTCTAAGTAATATTTACATAATTAAATCCAAATTTGTAATATTATCTATTCGTCAGATAAAACACTTGATGCCATGTCCATATGTTTTCTGGAAAACCTCTATTTCAAATTTCCTTCTCACCCTTGTCACCCAAAAAAGGGATTTGGGATGGTTGTTGTGTGGGGTGTACAACAATCACTGTGGTGCAGTTCAATAGGTCCATTGTAGGGCCCATTTCGATAATTCGAACTGTTCATATTTTAGAATACATCAAATAGAACATACCTATAAAAAATCAAGTAAATCAAATATAGTTTATCCTTTCATCTACTCACATATGTATTCATTTTAATACTTTAAATCACAATTATTATTTATTTTTGTAGATACAAATGTGAGTGGATGAAAAGGTAAATGATATCCGATTAACTTAATTTTTTACAGATATGTTTTACTTAATGTATTCTAAAAAGTGAACGGTTCAAAATATCGAAGTGGATCCCAAAATGAGCCCATTAGATTGTACAACGGTGACTGCTATGCACTCCGCATAGCGGCCATCCCAAATTCTCAAAAAGCCACCCACACAAGTCACATGGCTTGTTTGGAAAAAAATTTAGCGTTTTTTTTTTATATATATAAAGTGAAAAAAGTTAATTTATTTAGAAATAATTTTTTTAGTTAGAAATATAGTTGTGAGAAAAAAAAAAAATTTAATACGTACGATATGACTTTTTACTATTAAGGTTAAATTTTTAACTTTCTAATTTTTTTTGAGTGACTTTTTAATTTTTTATTTATTTATTTATTTTTAAACTAAAAAGTCACATCCAAACTGGCCCATGTTACGTGTATATATATATATATGGTTGGCTGTTGGGTTGGGGTTGGACTCAAATCAGATGCTCATGGATAGCTTGACCCATTAGTTTGAATGAATGGTCGCAATCACTTAGGGGTGATTGTAGATTGGATTGAGTGGGGTAATATCTCATCTTTTATATGTTATTCATTCAAAATTAGGTAAATAAGAGAAAATCAATTTGTATTCGTTTATCGATTTAGCGGATGCGGATTGAATAAGTCGTACGAATTGGCGGATGAATACGATTGATTTGACAGTTTAGACTTTATAAATTTTGAGTATTTTTAAAAATTATAATTCATAATTTTTACAATTTCTAATAACTAGTAATCTAAAAAAATATGTATTATTTGTTCATAATAAGCTATGGCACCACACATGTATATTTTAAAGTATTGTTTTTCATTTTCATGAAAATATATATTTTATTATTTCTACCTTATGTTGTTACTTGTTAGTAGGTTTTTTTTTTTTTTTTTTTTTTTTTTTCAACTTCATCTATGGGCGGCCAGGTTTATATAGGTGCGGAATAGTTGATCCGCCATCCAAACTGTGTCTGTGAATTTTGACATATTTCATCCGCATCTATTTGCAAAAAGATACGCATCCATCCAAAATCAATTAAGTTGGGTCGATTCGGTCGAATTGGATAAATTGAACGATTCCATGATTACCCTACAATCACTAGATAGTGGTGTTTTGGAAAATAGATAAAAAGATAATTTTTTGGCTTTTATGACATTTTGATTTTATTTTATTTTTTTGTGTGTAAAAAACTAGCTTTTTGTGACTTTTTTTTGTAAAAAAACTAAAAAATGAAAATTTCTATTTCCACACATTACTTTATCTCTTTCCACACACTTAATATTTTTTATTACATTTTTGTCTTAAAATTAAATTACCAAAATATCCCTTTCCCAAAACCCTAACTCTAACTCTCTCAAACCATCTTTGTGAGTCTATGATCCATCTCATAATTTATTATTATTATTATTATTTTATTTTTCTCATTCTATCTCTCTTTCTTCTTTTCTGACTTCATCATTTCTAGCTGACAAATATATTCTCGTAGCAGCCTTTTCATTTTCTGTTTACTCCATGACGTATTTCACTCTGAGAATTATCTAAACTGTTGCAAAAATTTTACCTTTCATTACTTTGCCAATTTTTCATTTTTAATTTAATTTAATTTAATTTTTTTTTTAACTTTCTGTCACGACCCAAACCCGCCCCTATGGGTTTAGCACCGAAGGCCTGCTTAGCAGTAATACAATAATACAGAGTACAGGGGCTTGGCGGAAGCCAATACAGTAAATAAACAATGTCCAATGAGCTGTGACAGTCTGTATGCCAAAAAGATTTTTCATACATTTGTACAGAACAGTATACAAAACATTTACAAACATTCAGGACAGGGATCAAGTCCCTATCAACCAGTGCAGTGCAGTCTATACAGTCTATACAGTAAACAAAACAGTACAGGAGGGGGAACACTAAACACCCTTAAACCTTATCTTGGCAGGCTCGGAGCCTCGCAGTGAGGCACATTGGTTGGCTTGACAAAACTGGAGTTTACCCCGACGCTTCTAGCTTTGATCCAGTACCTGTATACCTACATATATATATGAGCAGTGAGCTAAAGCCCAGTGAATAACATAATGCATAAAGAGGTTTAGAATGAATGTCCTTACAGTAATGAAAACAGTTCATTAAATCAGTATTTCAGTCTTTCAGTCGATCAGTCATATGTAGTACATCCATTAGCATAACGATGCAGAGGTCTTAAAAGACCGACAAAGAATGATGGCCATCAATCGATGAGAGTGGTTCCACGAGGGAACCGACAGAGATCTCTGTGATAAAGAATAAGAAATGGGTGCTAAGGATGCCACAAGATGCAGTTCGAATATAGAACATACATTCATTCAAGAAATAATATTAGTTCAAGAAATTCGATTCGTATTCAAGATAATCATTTTGAACATATCTTTACACAATTGTTACTCACGAGTTCGGCTCTGATGAACTAGAGCGTCTCATCGGAAAGCCAACCCTATACAGTTAACAGATTGAACACACACTAAATTTCACAGTTGGGGAAAGATAATAACTTAATCCCTAAATTTGCCTTGGTGTGTTCTACATCCATATCCTCTTTAAGATGCCTTAAATATGCCCTAGGAATGACTAGGATAAAAAGAGGATGCAAAGATGCACTTTTGAACACTTTACAAAATTTGCTGAAAACAGGGGTCTCGCTCGAACGAGGGTTCCTTCGCTCGAGCGAACATGCAGACAAAGGAGCTCCGCTCGAGCGTGAATTTCGTCGCTCAAGCGGACTGTGTGCTACAATAAAAATGCTGGATGCTCAAAATTTACGCTCGGTGCTCACTCGAGCGTGAGACACAGCTCTTCGCTCGAGCGTAGGTCTCTTCGCTCGAGCGTACGCCTGCACGCACCAAGATTCTGAGAGCTTGGAATTTACGCTCGAGCCACCATTCCGTCGCTCGAGCGTAGCTCAGAGTAAATGGTGGTCGCTCGAACGTAGAATCATTCGCTCGAGCGTAGGAGCCAAATTCTGGAATTTCCAAATTTGCCTCCCAAGCTCAAACCAAGCATTCCTAAGCTCAAAACTCGACCTCTTGGGCCCAAATTCTGGAAAACACAACTAAACTCAATATACAACAAGTTTCAAAACTCAATTTGTGAATTTAAAGCCCAAGGGTGAGTCAATTCAAACCAAATTCAAACCCATTTTCATAAACATAAAGAACATGCAAACATGCATGAATTCAAATCATTTCAAAGCTTCAATTTGATGCTCTAGTGAGCCAGTTGTTCCAAAAACAAGTTGAAAACATGGACCATTGCAAATTTATGAACATACATGTGAGGAATGATGGATTACAACCTCAAAACTTGTCAATATGCCCATGCATGCAACAATTGAGCTCTAATTCAACATTATTAGACTAAAACATGCCTTAGCTCTTTAATCTAGCATGAACCATGCAAGAATGAAGTCAAATACAAGTTCAAGAAGGTAAGGCTCTACCTCAAGTCTTGAATTAAAGGTCTAGGAGCTCAATCTTGGAACACTCTCTCCAATTCCTTTAATTTCCAACCCAACTCTTATGAACTCAAGATGAAACACTCACTTCTCTCACTCCCTCCCTCTTGGACGGCAAAAACAAGGGACTTGGCTAATGAATGTTTTGTATAGAGTGCAATAAGGCTCTATAATAATAATAAGCAAGGCCCCACTAAATGGCATTATGGTAAATAAGTCCATATCTTGTGTTTTATCGCTATTAATCTACTTTAATCATACCAAATCAGTTTTTGGATAAATACACCATAAAATCACATAAATTATGACGATCATGAAATACCAATCGGTTTCCGGTTCGGCCATCGATAAGGCCTTCCATTAACAGTGTAAACATAAAAACACGAACAGATAATCAAACATCCAACAGATAGAAAATGCATTTAACAGACATGATCACCAATCAGTTCAACTCTCACCGATCGGTTCAATATTCCAATAATTCTATTATCACTCAGAATCGGCCTCCGTTTAGCAGTAATCAGTAGTTAATTCAGTAATTTATCGGTAAATAGTATGAGAGTTGTTACAATCTCCCCTCCTTACAAAGAGTTTAGTCCTCTAAACTCGAGTTACCTTCATTCTGGAAGAAAACAGGGTTCAGTGGAAACAGTTCAGGATATCTCTTGGCCATGTCATCTTCCCTTTCCCAAGTGGCATACACGCCACCATGGTTTTGCCAGTCTACTTTCACTAACGGGATCTCCTTGTTTCTCAGTTTCTTGATCCGTCTGTTTACAACCTGTATGGGCCGTTCCTCGTAAGTGTAGTCGTCACTCAACACTACCCGAGTAGGCTCAATCACATTGAATGGATCCCGGAGATAATCTCTCAACATAGAAATGTGGAAGACGTTATGCATATGCTCCATTTCAGGAGGAAGTGCAACTTGATACGCCACCGGATTGATTTTCTCAATAATCTCATACGGCCCGACATATCTCGGCGCTAACTTGCCTTTAACTCCAAAACGAGTCTGGCCTTTCATCGGTGTCACTTTCACAAACACGTGATCACCTACTTCGTATTCTCTGTCTCGCCTTCTGACATCTGCATAACTTTTTCGCTTGGCTCTGCGGTTTTACCTCGTATCGATTTCACTTTCTCCGTCGTTTCATACACAATCTCAGGCCCAAGCAAAGGCCCATCTCCAACTTCTGCCCAGCAAATCGGAGATCTACATTTTCTGCCATACAATGCCTCGAAAGGCGCCATACCAATACTTGAATGATAGTTGTTGTTATAAGCAAATTCAGCCAACGGCAAATGGCTTTCCCAGTTCCCCTGAAAATCAAGGACACACATTCTCAGTAAATCCTCCAGAGTCTGGATGGTCCTTTCTGACTGGCCATCTATCTGAGGATGATAGGCACTACTCGATCTCGATTCGACCAATGCGATGCGTAAGCTTTGCCAGAATCTCGATGTAAACTTCGAATCCCTGTCAGAAACAATGGATACAAGCACTCCATGCAGTCTAACAATTTCATCAATATAAATTACAGCCAACTTGTCTGCAATATAAATTGTCTTGACAGGTAAGAAGTGAGCAGATTTGGTCAGTCTATCAACAATAACCCAAATTGAATCCATACCTTTTCTGAAGCGAGGCAATCCAACGATAAAATCCATCGTGATATGCTCCCATTTCCACTCCGGTATGGGTAAGGGTTGCAGTAAGCCTGCGGGTCACTGATGTTCCGCTTTGACTTGTTAGCAATGAAGACATTTTGATACAAAGTCGATAATTTCTTTCTTCATTCCCGGCCACCAAAAGTTCTGTTTCAAATCTTGGTACATTTTCGTATTTCCCGGATGAATAGAAAATTTTGAGTTGTGGCCCTCTTGCAGAACTCTTCTCTTCAGTTCAGTATCATTCGGTACACACAGTCTTTCTTGAAATTTCAGTACATTATTTTCAAATTTGAACCCTAGCCTCGGTTTAGATTCCCTTTCTTCTATGACCTTCTCAAGAAATCATCATGTTGCTGTTTCTCTTTAATTTCTTCAATCAATGCCGGTTGAGCAGAAATCGCAGCTATTGTCCTGCCTTATTCTTTCAAAACAATTTCAATTTCAGATTTTTCAAGGTCACAAAACAACTCCTTCTGTCTGGTGAGCAAGCAAGCTAAATTTGCAATCGCCTTCCGGCTCAGTGTATCGGCAACGGTATTGGCTTTTCCCGGGTGATACAGAATCTGTAGATCATAATATTTGATAAATTCTAGCCATCTCCGCTGTCTCATGTTCAGTTCTTTCTGGGTGAAGAAATATTTTAGACTCTTGTGGTCGGTATATACTTCACATGTTGCCCCATACAGGTAGTGACGCCAGATTTTCAATGCAAACACTACTGCAGCAAGTTCAGATCATGGGTTGGGTAGTTCTTTTCATGTGGTCTCAGTTGTCGGGAAGCATAAGCAATAACTCTCTCATTCTGCATCAAAACACATGCCAAACCCTTATGAGAAGCATCACTAAATACAGTATAACCATCCGTACCTGAAGGTAAGCTAAGAACTGATGCAGTCACCAATCGAGTTTTCAACTCTTGGAACGCCGATTCCCTTTAGTCAGTCCAGTCAAATGATATCCCCTTCTATGTCAATTGAGTCAACGATAAGGCAATTTTGGAAAAGTCTTTGACAAATCTTCTGTAATATTCAGCCAATCCCAAAAAGTTTCGAACTTCTGTCACATTTGTTGGTCTAGGCCAGTTCACTACGGCTTCAATTTTCTGCGGATCAATAGAAATTCCATCTTTGCTAACAACATGTCCCAAAAACATAACATGATCAAGCCAAAACTCACATTTAGACAGTTTAGCGTACAGTTTCTGTTCTCTTAGGGTCTGCAGGACAAGTCTCAGATGATGTTCATGTTCTTCTATACTTTTGGAGTGAATCAATATGTCATCAATGAATACCACAATAAAATCATCAAGGTACAGTTTAAAAATTCTATTCATGAGGTCCATAAATGCTGCAGGTGCATTGGTAACTCCAAAAGGCATAACTAAAAATTCGTAATGTCCGTACCTCGTTCTAAAAGCAGTTTTATCAATGTCTTCTGGTTTAACTTTCAGTTGATGGTACCCCGATCTGAGATCAATCTTGGAAAACACTTGAGCGCCCTATAACTGATCAAATAAATTATCAATACGGGGCAAAGGGTATTTATTTTTCACAGTTACCTTGTTCAACTCACGGTAATCAATACACAGTCTCAGTGAATCGTCTTTCTTCTTTACAAACAAAACAGGTGCGCCCCACGGTGAAGTACTAGGCCTGATAAACTTCTTGTCTAACAGTTTTTGCAGTTGCACTTTCAATTCTTTCAATTCAGTTGGAGCCATTCGATAAGGAGCCTTTGATATTAGCTGCGTTCCCGGAATCACATCAACAGTGAACTCGATCTCCTTGTCAATCAAATCCCCTGGCAAATCATCTGGAAATACATCTGGGAATTCTCTGACTATAGGAATACAGTTCACATCAGTTTTAACATTATCATCAGTAGATACAGTCAGTACAGAATATAGATATCCTTTACACCCCTTTCTGATCAATTTAACAGCTTTCATAGATGAAATCAAGTACGGGGGAGGTATCACTCCAACCCCATTAAATACAAATTCAGGTAAACTAGGTGGACGGAAAACAACTTGCTTTGTCACATAGTCAATAGTAGCGTGATATTTTTGTAACCAGTCCATCCCCAATATTACATCAAAATGATCAATGTTCAATGGCAGTAAATCAATAAACAGATGTATGTCCCCAACAGTGATTTCACAAGCAGGATACATATATGCACATGTCATGGATCCCCCAACAGGTGATGATACAGCTAACCGATAATTCATGGGTTCTAAGGGTCTATTCAATTTCCGTGAAAAAGCATGCGACACATAAGAATGTGTAGACCCCGAATCAATCAGTACATATGCATTTTGAGCACAAATAGAGAGGATACCTGACACAACGGTTTCAGTATTTTGCACGTCTCTCGGTACTAGGGCGAACACTCGGCCCTGCCTCATAGGCTTTTTCCCTGTAGCTTTGGGGTTAGGCTTTGGTGCGACAGGTGATGCTGCTGCGCTTGGTGCAGCTTTTCTATTGGTCTGCAGAGCAGAAGGGCAGTCTTTAACCATGTGGCCCACCTTGCCACACCTGTAACAAGCACCAGACAGTTTATAACAAACTCCCTTATGATTCTTACCACATTCAGAACAGGGTGGTATGGAACCACTCCCTTGGCTGGGGCTAGTTGTTGACCCCGTATTCTGTTTTTTGTTCAATTGATTATGCTTGCCTTTTTTGAATTTATAATTCTGTCTTTTACCACGCCATTCAAACGCCGGTGATTCAGATTGTTTCACAGCTTCGATGTTCAATTCAGCCATCAAAGCTCGGTCAAGAACATTCAAATAACTCGGTAGCTTCAAAACACTAATTCGATCCAGTATAGCAACATTAAGGCCGCCTTCAAACCTCCTGGCCTTCTTATAGTCGGTGTCCACCATGTGTGGTGCATATCTAGCAAGTTCAGTAAATTTTGTCTCGTATTCTGCCACTGACATAATGCCTTGTTTTAGTTGCTCAAATTCAGTCACCTTTCTGTCCCTGACACACTGAGGAAAGTACTTTTCAAAGAAGGCTACTTTGAATTGAGCCCAAGTCATAACCGCGTTGTCATCACGGGTAAGCATCCACCACCTTCTAGCCTCTTTTTGTAAAGTGAAGGTGGCCAACAGCACCTTATGTGCCTCAGAACATGGAAACACTTCAAACAGTTTTTCAGTCTCCAAAACCCATGCTTCAGCTTTTAATCTGCTCAAGGCCTCCTTAAAGGATGGCGGTTTCAGTTTGCTGAACTTCTGGGTGAGAGCAATTATGTCCCCATCATTCACATTCACATTCGCCCAAATTGCACTGAGGAGGAGGTGGGGGTCATTGGTTCCATTGTTGCTCAAGTCCGGCAGCTTATCGGCCCATCATCCTTTCCATTCTTGCCATTGTTGCTCGGTGGATGAGGACTCAGATTCATTTGCATTGTCCATTTCACTATAAGCAGTTATAGCAATTATAAACATAAACGGTTGCATACTTAAAGAGTTTAACATAGTAGCATATATCCAGTCATGCCATAATCACACACTTTTCATGCTCATGTAATGCCCTAATTGCTTTTCTAGGACACCCTATAGCTCATTTGGACACGTGTGTGTAGTATAACTCGTGGTTAAGTATCGCTCTGATACCACTCTGTCACGACCCAAATCCGCCCCTATGGGTTTAGCACCGTAACCGGCCAGTAATCCTAGATTACCGAAGGCGTGCTTAGCAGTAATACAATAATACAGAGTACAGGGGCTTGGCGGAAGCCAATACAGTAAATAAACAATGTCCAATGAGCTGTGACAGTCTGTATGCCATAAAGATTTTTTATACATTTGTACAGAACAGTATACAAAACATTTACAAACATTCAGGACAGGGATCAAGTCCCTATCAACCAAAGATGCACTGATATCTGATCTATCTGATAAACCAAACAAAGACAGGAGGAACACTAAACACCCCTATGCCTTAGCTTGGCGGGCTCGAACCTCATGATGAGGCACATTGGTTGGCTTGACAAAACTGGAGTTTACCCCGATGCCTCTAGCTTTGATCCGGTGCCTGTACACCTACATATATATATATATATAAGCAGTGAGCTAAAACCCAGTGAATAACATAATGCATAAAGAGGTTTAGAATGAATGTCCTTACAGTAATGAAAACAGTTCATTAAATCGAGATTTGATCTTTTCACCGATCACCATATGTGGTACATCCATTAGCATAACAGTAAACAGTACATCTTAAAAGACCGAACAGTAATGATGGCCATCAATTAGTAAATAGTAGTAGTTCCACGAGGGAACCGACAGAGATCTCTCAGAATAAAGAATAAAGAAATATGTGCTAAGGATGACACAAGATGCAGTTGAATATAGGACATACATTCATTCAAGAACAATATTAGTTCAAGAAATCAGTTCCAAGATTCAAGATAATCATTTTGAACATATCTTTACACAATTGTTACTCACAGAGTTAAGGCTCTGATGAACTAGAGCGTCTCCTCGGAAAGCCAACCCTATACAGTTAACAGATTGAACACACACTAAATTTCACAGTTGGGGAAAGATAATAACTTAATCCCTAAATTTGCCTTGGTGTGTTCTACATCCATATCCTCTTTAAGATGCCTTAAATATGGCCTAGGAATGCCTAGGATGGAAAGAGGATGCAAAGATGCACTTTTGAACACTTTACAAAATTTGCTGAAAACAGGGGTCTCGCTTGAGCGAGGGTTCCTTCGCTCGAGCAAACATGCAGATAAAGGAGCTCCGCTCGAGCGTGAATTCCGTCGCTTGAGCGGACTGTATGCTACAGTAAAAATGCTGGATGCTCAAA
Organism: Camellia lanceoleosa; assembly: GCA_025200525.1. Lineage (NCBI taxonomy): Eukaryota > Viridiplantae > Streptophyta > Magnoliopsida > Ericales > Theaceae > Camellia > Camellia lanceoleosa. The sequence goes on along the minus strand of CM045771.1, from coordinate 81,518,421 downwards.
ATTTACGCTCGATGCTCGCTCAATGCTCACTTGAGCGTGAGACACAGCTCTTCGCTAGAGCGTAGGTCCCTTCGCTCGAGCGTACGCCTGCGCGCACCAAGATTTTAAGAGCTTGCAATTTACGCTCAAGCCACCATTCCGTCGCTCAAATGTAGCTCAGAGTAAATGGTGGTCGCTCGAGCGTAGAATCCTTCGTTCGAGCGTAGGAGCCAAATTCTAGAATTTTCAGATTTGCCTCCCAAGCTCAAACCGAGCATTCCTAAGCTCAAAACTCAACCTCTTGGGCCCAAATTCTGGAAAACACAACTAAACTCAATATACAACAAGTTTCAAAACTCAATTTATGAATTTAAAGCCCAAGGGTGAGTCAATTAAAACCAAATTCAACCCCATTTTCATGAATATAAAGAACATGCAAACATGCATGAATTCAAATCATTTCAAAGCTTCAATTTGATGCTCTAGTGAGCCAATTGTTCCAAAAACAAGTTGAAAACATGGACCATTGCAAATTTATGAACATGCATGTGAGGAATGATGGATTACAACCTCAAAACTTGTCAATATGCCCATACATCCAACAATTGAGCTCTAATTCAACATTATTAGACTAAAACATGCCTTAGCTCTTTAATCTAGCATGAACCATGCAAGAATGAAGTCAAATGCAAGTTCAAGAAGGTAAGGCTCTACCTCAAGTCTTGAATTAAAGGTCTAGGAGCTCAATCTTGGAACACTCTCTCCAATTCCTTTAATTTCCAACCCAACTCTTATGAACTCAAGATGAAACACTCACTTCTCTCACTCCCTCCCTCTTGGACGGCAAAAACAAGGGACTTGGCTAATGAATGTTTTGTATAGAGTGTAATAAGGCTCTACAATAATAATAAGCAAGGCCTCACTAGATGGCATTATGGTAAATAAGTCCATATCTTGTGTTTTATCGCTATTAATTTAATTTAATCATACCAAATCAGTTTTCGGATAAATACACCATAAATCACATAAATTATGACGATCATGAAATACCAATCGGTTTCCGGTTCGGCTGCCGATAAGGCCTTCCATTAACAGTGTAAACATAAAAACACGAACAAATAATCAAACATCCAATAGATAGAAAATGCATTTAAACAGATACAGTTAGTCAATCAGGTTCAACTCTCAGTCAGTCAGTTCAGTATTCCAATAATTCTATTATCACTCAGAATCGTCCTCCGTTTAGCAGTAATCAGTAATTAATTCAGTAATTTATCCGTAAATAGTATGAGAGTTGTTACACTTTCACCTCCAATCACTATTTTGTTCCTACTAGTCATATCCTTCAATACAATTGAATCTTCATTTCAAAACCCAAATGATGCCATAACTAAATATTTGACATTTGGTAATCCCAATTCTTGCTGTGAGAAGCTTGAGAATTTGCTTACTCATGATCTCGTTGATGGGTAGTTGGAACTAAAAGAAGAAAAATTAAAGCAACGATTTTGATTCTTGAATGGTTATACAGATTTCAATTTGTTTCAACTGTAAGAGGTATTACCAATTTGCATAGATGTAATAAAAAAAATGTTTATGTCATCTGTAGATGATGAAACTCAATACTAGTTACTTTGAAAAAATAAAAGCGATGGTGGCTTGTTAGGGTTAGGGTTTGGAGAATGAAGATGGTAAGGGTATTTTTAGTATGGGAGGATATGTATCAAGTGAAAGTTGATAATTTAAATTTATTTAGTGTGTGTATTGAGAAAAGATGTGGAAAGAGAGAAAGTAGTGTATGGAAAGAGAATTTTTCTTAAAAAATCAGAACACTGACTTTTTACCAAGTTTCCAAATTGCCCCATAATGATCATTGAATGATGATTGTATTTTAGCGTGATTGTTTCAAAAACTTATTATATATTTACAAAAATATTTATATTTATATTTATAAAATTTATTATTCATTTTTAATTATTTTATAAAACTATCCCGCAAGCTAAATTTCTCCTAAATAAATACGCTCAATGCATTTTGCCAGAAATTATCTTATTATTCACTCTAAAGGGTATGTGAGGCTTTTTGTATTGTGGAATCCGCAACATTGTAATGTCTTATTTATTATATGACAAATTATTATTATATTAGTAACATGAACATTATTATTTATGTTTAAAAATTAGACTTGAGAGGGAAATTTATGTGTAAATTGGGCCGAGCTAAGACCATCTGTTAGAATGGACCAAGCTAGGTACACTCTCTTGGTCATTGGGCCACGCTATGGGCGACAACGAGAATGGAGTAACCTCGGTCATAGACTGGGCGAATATTCGGCCCAATGCTTAGACCGAGGTGGTTATATTTGATCCAAGAAGGACTGGGGTACGATGGTGGCAGGGTACTGAACTGGTTTATCTCGGTCAAATACTGTCCTGGTTCTATCTGGCGTAGGGCAAGGCCATGCTGGCTCGGTTGAGCTGTTATCAAGCCGAGGTAAGGAGGTTTGAGCCATCTCAGTTGGTTGGAAGTATGATTCCTAGGAAGACTCTGCTAAGGAGAATAGAGTTCTACTAGGATTATGCCATGCAGAATCTATAAAAGCTCATAACAGGACCTATGTACAGGTATCATAATTTCTACTCTCGAATACACAGAGCTTTTGTCTATTGTCTATTTGCTGACTTAGGCATCGAAGAGGTTTTCGGCATACACCCGCCGGTTAGCTCACGTTTGTGTTTTCAGGTGACAACATGACAAAGGTTGAAGGAGTGCAAACTTGATCAACAAGATTATACGAGAAGATTATTTCATGCTCGTACAATTGGCGTCGTCTGTGGGAAGCAATCACAAAGAACAAACCTTCTGATTAAGTTTTCTTTCAACTGATTTCAATAGCGCACAATGAAGACTTGCCACATTCTGTTATTGATAGGCAAACCCCGGAGGGGGGCGAGAGGTGCGAAGGCTTACCTTTTATCCCGCCCATGGCAGAGTTAGATCTCCAAGTACGGAACCCGAGGAAGGACACACGAGAAAATGGGGCTCTAGTCCTCGTCGCTCTCAAAGCCCTGAGAGGCAGAGGCGGAGGTTGGATCCTCAGGTTCTGGAAGATCGCGTAACGGAACAAGACGAATTGATACAGAGGATGTCGGCAGACATGGAGACAATGAAGCGCCAGATAAAAGGCAAATGAGTGGCAACAGAAGAGGGGAGTAAAGACAACATACGCTCTTACCACTCAGAAGATCGTGACAGACAAGTCACACCGTCACAAGCTGAAAGTAGAAGCCTTAGGATAGGTGATACAGAATCAAGGACTTCCAGGACTCATTACTTCAGGTTTGAGAGAACGAGGTCTGAAAGGTCTTACACGGAGGGAAGCAATTATCAGCCCTCGCATTCGCACCAAATGACATCTAGACACACGAAGTTGCCTAGGTCGGCGGACCTGTGGACAGTGCTTAAGGAAAAGGCTCGAATGAGAGAAGACACTCAGGCTCACGACCCCCGCAAAGTCTCCGCACTATAACGGTTGTCTTCTAAACACATGGAAGTGTTGAGATTGGAATACCAAAGCCGCACATTGCCTATAAACCAACAGACAAAGCGTTAGCAAAGTTGCAGAACTCGTCGTTCGTTCCGGCAATAGAGAACGCACCATTACCCTCAGGCTTCCACCAGCCCAAATTTGTTACTTATAAGGGGAAATCAGACCCCTACATGCACTTTCGCCAGGTTATGGCTGTATATCGGCGAAACGAGGCTCTAATGTGTATCCTGTTTCCTTCCAATCTTAGTGACCTAGGTTTAACATGGTTTGAAAGGTTGCCAGAAGGTAGTATAGCTTCATGGGCACAACTAGCAGAGGAATTTGTGACCAGATTTAGAATGAACACCAAAACGCCAGTGGAGATTGACCAGCTTCTCTCTATTGACATAGGCGAGAAAGAAATATTGAGGTCATACAATAACCAGTATTGGGAGACTTTTAATCAGATTAGAGATTGCCCCACAAACCTAGCTATAACACAGTACAAATGAGGTTTGCTGGCTGGCAATAAATTAGGGGATTCAATGACGATGACTCCATCCCTCACAATGGAGGCCCTAATGGAAAGAGTGCATCAGCACATCCAGGTAGAAGAAGATGTCATGCGCACCAAAGCAAAAGCTGCCATAACAGCAATGTCAGACAAAAAACCTACGACAAAAGTGAACACAGTTGGGCGGGAAGAGCAACTAAGCAAAAATAAGCGAGGCAGACAAGCCAACAGAGAGGACCCCCAAGCGAGGAAGTTAAGAGTCCGCATTGCCATCACCACGGTATTCAATAAACCTATCTACCAGATTCTTAACAAGATACGCAATGAACCCTTCGTCCGGCAGCCAGCCAAGTTGGGAGAAGCGCAGAAGAGCTATGATGATAAGTATCGTTGCACCTTCCATGATGAACGAACTGAAAACTGTACGCCATTGAGGCAACATCTGGAGGAGTTAGTAGCCGTAGGCCACCTAGACCAATATATTGAGGGGAGAAACACAGCCGGCCCCCCAGGACTGCAACAGGCCGGATGGGATGCCAGTCAACGGTTTACCCCAAGGCATAATCAACATAATACATGGGATCATGGAACCTGAACGGGTATGTGAACTCAGAGGGATGATGAAAAAGGCTAAGCACTTGAGAGAGGTACTAAGTGCACAACCTACTGTCAAAAAGGAAAAAACGGAGGCAACCAACGTCATCTCCTTTTCTGACAAAGATTTAGCAAGGTTACAAAACCCTCACAACGATGCAGTGGTGGTTACTCTGCACATCAAGAATTTCAACATCAAGCGGATCCTAATTGACCAAGGGAGCTCATGCGAGATAATGTACTACGAGACCTTCAAGCAACTAAAATTAGAGGACAAAGACTTGGCACCCGCAACATCTCCCTTAATCGGCTTCAACTCAATGCCAAAATGGCAAGTGGGCAAGATAATTCTGCCAGTCAAGACAGGAACGATGACGAAACAAGTGAAATTTTGGGTATTGATAGTTCCTTCCACTTATAACATAATCTTATGAAGAGTATGGTTACACGCCATGCGAGCGGTGGCATCAACCTACCATCAGGTGTTACGGTTCCCCAACGAAACTGGAATGATTGAAGAAGTCTTAGGGGATCAAATCATGTCGAAACAATGCTTCGTTACAGTAAATAGCAGTAGGGCTGCAAAAGGGTTTGTACAAATGATAGAAGAGCCAGAAAGCAATAAGCTGTTCACAGACGTCGGCAAAGTAGCCGAACAGAATACAGTGGAAGATTTGGTAGCGGTACGAATAGATGAGAAAAACCCAGGGAAGTTCTTTTTGCTCTGCTCGGCTCGGTTCGGCTTTGTCCAACACTGAGAGAATAGAGATCATGAAATTTTTGACCTCTAACATCGAAGTGTTAGCCTGGACGTCGTATGGCATGCCTGGCATTGACCCCAATTTCATCTGCCATCAACTCAATATCCATCCAACCGCTAGACCAATTATACAGCGAACTCGTCGATCGGCACTCCACCACACAGAAATAGTGGCGAAAGAAGGAAAGAAAGTGCCGCAGGAATAGCGTAGCCCTCAAAGCAGGACGCTCAACTGCATAGTAAGCCATTCGGCCTTGAAGAAAGAGAAGAAAGAACAGACCGTAGCACTGCCAGCAAGCATTCATCAAAAAACAAAGTCTTGAGATAGTCAGACAATGAAGATCAAAGCCTAACAGCAGACATTAATCTGGAAGAAGGCATCAACAACGCCTCTGATCCCAAGACATCATCAGATCCCTCTACTTGCTAGAAGCTATTCGTCGAAGAGATGTGGAAACTCTTCATGGACGGAGCATCCAACAGGCATGGTACAAGACTAAGCATAGTCCTCATCTCACCAAATGGCTTAACAATTGAACAGACAGTCAACCTTGGCTTCTCAACATCCAACAACGAGGCGTAGTATGAAGCATTGTTAGTAGGTTTGAAATTAGTACTTCGCATGAAGGCCACCGAGCTGATGGTGTAGAGTGACTCCCAACTGGTATTCAACCAGATTTCGGGTGACTACGAAGCAAAGGATGATAGAATGGCTAAGTACTAAGAGTTGGTCAGAAAAGAGATCATGAAGTTTGAAGTAGTTCGGATAGAGCAAATCGGTCGAGAGGAAAATAATAAAGTAGATGAGCTCGTCGGTTTTGCGTCACTGGCAGATACATCTATCCCACACCCATTGTTGATTGACTTCCTACCCAGACCAAGTATTGAAAAGCCCGAAGCAGCCGAAGCATGTTGTGTCGAGCTAGGCTCTTCCTAGATAGATCCCATCACAGTGTTTTTAAAAGATGACATCTTACCTGAAGAAAAGAAAGAAGCCAACAAAATTAGAGCAAAGTCATAGCAATTTTGGCTCTCTCCATCACTAGCATTGTACAAAAAATCCTTCATAGAACCTTACTTGAAGTGTGTCCATTCCAGTAAGGTTGAGGCATTTTTGTTCGAAATATACAAAGGCGTTTACGGAAGCCATCAAGGGTGAAGATCGCTAGCCTACCGAGGAAATTCACAAGGGTATTGGGGGCCATACATGCAAGCGGATTCATAGAAATATGTCAAGAAGTGTGAGAAATGTCAGAAGTTCGCACATCAAATACATCAACTAGCCAGAAAGCTCATACCTTTGACCAGTCTGTGGCCCTTTACAATGTGTGGCCCTTTACAGAGTGGTCGGTATGGTTGGTAAAGAGGTATATCACCTAGAAGATGCGGATGACAGGGCTATCCCAAGGCCAAGGAACACGGCCAATCTCAAGATATTTTATTTTTAGCTATTTTTTAAAACACTTGTAGTTTTTCTATTTCAATAAAACAAGTAGACATTTTTTGGGTAAAAATTCTTTCCTCTGTTTATATAAATTGTTCGTACACATAGCCCAACTGGGGGCAACCAAGAAGGTTGACAGGTTTGGCCAAACACTTTTTCTTCCTTCAGCCGAGATAAGGATTTAGGCTCAATAAGATTAGCAGGTTTGACCCAACACTTTTTTTGATTCTTCAACCGAGATAAGGATCTAAGCTCAAGAAGGTTGACATGTTTGACCCAACACTTTTTTTGATTCTTCAGTCGAGATAAGGATCTAGGCTCAAGAAGGTTGGCAAGTTTGACCAACACTTTTCTTCCTTCAGCTGAGATAAAAATCACGACTTAGGAAGGTTGGTAGGTTTGACCAACACTTTTTTTCTTCTTCAGCCAAGATAAGGATCTAGGCCTAAGAAGGTTTGCAGGTTTGACCAACACTTTTCTTCCTTCAGCCGAGATAAGGATCACAACTCAAGAAGGTTGGTAGGTTTGACCAACATTTTTTTTGATTCTTCAGCCGAGATAAGGATCTAGGCTCAAGAAGGTTGGTAGGTTTGGCCAATACTTTTTTTCCTTCAGCCGAGATAAGGATCATAACTCAGGAAGGTTGGCAGGTTTGGCTAACAATTTTTTTTTTTTTTTTTTTCCCTTCAGCCGTGATAAGGATCTAGGCTTAAAAAGGTTGGCAGGTTTGGCCAACATTTTTCTTCCTTCAACTGAGATAAGGATCACGGCTCCGGAAGGTTAGCAGGTTTAAATAACACTTTTCTTCCTCCAACCGAGATAAGGATCACGGCTTAGGAAGGTTGGCAGGTTTTAACCAACACTATTTTTTCTTCTTTAACCGAGATAAGGATCTAGGCCCAAGAAACTTGGTAGGTTTGACCAACACTTAGTTCGTTCTTCAGCCGAGATAAGGATCTAGACTCAAGTAAGTTGGCAAGTTTGATCAACACCTTTTTAGCCAAGATAAGGATCGAGGCAAAAATCTCGATTACAAAGGTTTTTTTGCAGGTTCCCAAGTTCTTTTCAACTGAGATAAGTTTCTCGGCTGAAAAAGGTGGACAGGGTGAGAAAAGGCCGAACTAACTAGGCCGGCTAGGCTTGCAGAAAAAATGATACACTATAAAGCGGAAAAGTACTGCAACTGAACAAGAAAACGTGAAAAAAAAAGTTTTTTTTCATTTATTAGAAATTAAGTACAAAGGTGGGGCGTTTAGCCTGGTTATATTTCATCAAAACAAAAGTAAAAAGTGCGACAAAACACAAGTTTTTGTGTCAAGCGAACAAATCATCAAGGTCAATGTCCAGGTCAACCCGAAGCTCACCACTAGGTAGCCCGATCTAGGCCTCTTGGGATGGTTTTGTCAAAGGCTTCGCATCAACCGTGCTTGGCAGAGAAGGCTGATGGCCGAGATAAGTGCCAATAGGTAGTGTTTACTGGATCAGGAGTCTCCTCTTCATCCTTCCCCCCTTGGAGAAACTTCTGTTAGACTGCGTTTGCATAGTCCACCATGTAGCTCAGTATGAAATGAGGAGGAGGGTTTAGAAAGATTTCAGAGTCATACCCCTGATTGAGCTTGGAGGCTGCAGCCTTCCACCCGCATTTGAAGAAAATATCATTTGCTGCTTTGCACTGCTGGATGTAGGCTTCCTCTCCCTCATTGTAACCCTGGTCTTCGGCATCCTCCATTTTGTTCTTTCACTCTTGGATCTCGGCGTTCTTTTTCTTTTCTAGTTTGGCCAACTCACGTAAGAAGAGGTCTTTTTTCTTGGCCAAGGCTTTTTGCTTGTCGTTACCAATTACTTTCATTCTCGGTTCTTCATTTTGGCCATTGGCGTTGAATCACCACGGCCAACCGTCTTTGTCTTCGATTCAAGCACACATTTGTATGCTACATGGTTTTTTGCAGGGCCTGCGGTTGAAACCAAGGGGTATTATGATGGAAAACCAAACAAAAAATAATACAAAAAATACTTAAATTGGCAAGTGGACTTACCAACACCATCGACTTGAAAGCCGACTGAATGGCTTTAAGTTTGGTCAAGTGATTGTGGTGCTCCATGTCGACTGGAAGGCAGAGATTTTTTGAAAGGTTAAACGCGAGCATGTGGTCCTTCTCAGCCACCACTAAATCTTTAGTGGATATAGCTCGGTTCTTATAGGACATCGAAGGTGCCCATTCAGAGGGCTTGCTCGACCATAATGAGTAGGTTCTGGGCTCGGTGACACAGGATCCAGAAGCGCAATCACTTCCTCATCTACCAACTGCTGCAGTTCGATCGACGAGGTGCGTGCACGCTTGCTTTGCCTGGACGTTGTTACCCTGGTAGTTGGAAGCGCGACCATTGTCTTGCGCGATTGAATGGATGGTGCGTGTTCAGTTTGATTTCCGACGGAAGTCTGTTCAGTGATAAAAGCCCGCACGGCTCTCCTTTTGGCCATTTCTTGTTCTTCTATTAGGGGAATGAGGTTGATCTGAGCAAGCTAGGATCCAGTTCGGACAATGGCTCGAGCAGAAAATCTTTTACTCTGGTCTTCCTTTTACCACTGTAGTGGTAGGTCGGTTGAATATCGAGCAGTTCAATCCAATCTCTATGTCAATAACGCAGTGCAGCTCGTAGTGTGGTCTGATTGGCGTAGGCGTAGTTGGTTTTAAGCTGGTTCAAATCTGCATAAAGGGGCACAAACCACAAGGGTTAGCACGGTGGCTGTTGAAATAGCAAAGAGTATTAAACTGGAGTGCCTTTACCAGCTGTTCCTTTATTCCAATTTATATTGTAGCTCAGTATTAGGGCTTCATGATTTTCAAAATGGCCAGAAAGCCAGAGGAAGTCATCATCGTTTACATCTTTGTCCGGTGTATTTTTGATAATTTTTTCACGGCCTCTTCTTACTCTGAGATAGTAAACCCAACCGTTGTCATTTTGGCCAAGTAAGTACTGGTGAAACAGCTCAGTCAATCTGAGGTTAAGGCCGAGACGGCGATTTAGCTCGGCTACTCCATGTATAATCCAATAAGTGTTGTTGGCTAATTGAATGGGACACAGTCTAATTTGCCTAAGGATTTCACAAATGAGCGGTTGGACTAGGAACCAAAGTCCCCTCTCTACGATGGACACCATGGTGAAGGGAACAAAGCTTGACTTGCTCTATAGAGTGATGTCTAGCTCGGCTAAGGAGAGGTGAGCATCATCTAGAATATGGAAGTCTCTTCGAAATTCGGCCATAACTCCAAGTGAGTCCACCAGGAATCGATATTTACCCATTAAACTTAAAATTTGTTATGTTAAAATGAACACGACAGCCTAGCTCGGTGCTGGTGTGACTTTGGATGGCTCGGTTAAGCAAAATCGCCTAGGGGCAAAGTGCAAGAGTGTGCCTGGCCAACCTAGTCAAGTCTACAAAATGGAAATAAAAAGTGTTATGCCCAGATAATTGGACCAGGCTAAGTAAATAGGCAAAGTAAATAAGCCTAGCTCGGCTACAACTAGGTTACAGACCATTTCTAGTTCGGCCATGAAACAGGGCTGACTTAAGGTTTATAGTGATCAATGCATTTCTAGTTCGGACAAATACAAGCCTAAAGGTCACAAACAAGTTCCTAGTTCAGTCATAACACGATTTTGGATAAAAAGTCATGTTTTAAACTGATTCAAAATCTAGTATGTGTGTCTTTAGGTTTGAGCGTGAGGTTTTGGGTTTATGATATTTGCTCAACGCTCTAGTGCATATAACATGCATATATGGAGATTAAGTGCTGGAAGTATAGAAATGAATATAAAGGAACATCAGCAAAAGGAAAAAAAGACATTAGCAATTTTCGGGTTTAAAGTGTGAAGACAAAATCCAACCAGTAATAGGGCAAGTGAAGCGGATGATATAGTTACTTGGTTTGGGACTGGAGCACAGGAGGCACAGATGTCGAACTCAGAATGCAAGGGAAAGAAGATGAATAGTGAGAGTGTTTGATTCAAGAAATGGGTTTTGTATAGGCACGAAAACGGCAGGACTTTTCGAACATTTTTGATAATTGTGAGACGACTGTCACAGTACAGAGAAACAATGGACGTGTGCCACGTGTCTCAGTAAGGACATGATGTTAGGTACGCGAAACGACAGGCTGTGTGACAGGCACGATTCTAAAAAGCTGAGTTACCTAGGGATGGATGTGTCTATGGTTTAGATAGAGGTATTTTAGTTTGTTGGGTTGCTTTTGGTTCGATTAGTTGGAATATCTTAGCACGGCTTGAGAAGACTAATCCCAATTATGCATTGCAGATGGAATTAAGGGGCAATTGAGAGGACAATTTATGTGCAAATTGGGTCGAGCTAAGACCATCTGTTGGAATGGACCGAGCTAGGTACACTATCTTGGTCATTGGGTTGCACTGTGGGTGGAAATGAGAATGGAGTAAGCTCGGTCATAGACCAGGCGGATATTCGGCCCAATGCTTGGACCGAGGTGGTTATATTTGATCCAAGAAGGACCGGGGTACGATGATAGTGGGGTACCAAACTGGTTTATCTCGGTTGAATACTGTCTTGGTTCTGTTTAGCGCAAGGCAAGGCCATGCTAGCTTGGTTGAGCTGCTATCAAACCGAGGTAAAGTGGTTTGAGCCATCTTACTTGGTTAGTAAGGTGTTATTAGGATATGTATTATCCTTGGGAGTATGATTCTTAGAAGGACTCTGCTAAGGAGAATAGAGTCCCACTAGGATTCTGCCATACAGAATCTATAAAAACTCATAATAGGACCTATGTATAAGTATCACAATTTCTACTCTCGAAAACACAGAAATTTTGTCTATTGTCTATTTATTGACTTAGGCATCGTAGAGGTTTTCGACACATACCCGCCGGCTAGCTCAAGTTTTTGTTTTTAGGTGACAAAGCGACGAAGGTTGGAGGAGTGCAAACTTAATCAATAAGATTATACGAGAAGATTATTTCGTGCTTATACAAGACTCAGTTTTTAGATTTAGTAGTATGTTAAAAAATGATTGGTTGATAACTAATTATTTTCTTGACACATCATTAGATTTAGAAAGTGATCTAAAAAATAGACTTATATATAATTTTGGTTTCGATTCGTAGCTCGAAAGAGCGTGGCTCAAAATTGGCTCGACACCAAAACGACGTCGTTTTGGTGTTTTTTTTTTTTTTTCTTTTTTTTTTCTTCTTCTTTCTTTCTTCGCGTTTTGATGAAGATGAAGATGAAGAAGAAGAGAAGAAGAAAGAGGAGCTGCGTTATTGAGTTCATCAACATAAAAAAAAAAAAAATTGTTGATCAACATCAACAAGATCTAAGTCTGTAGATCCAGATCAAACATCATCAACATCAAATTTTATTTTTTTTGTTCAAAATCTGCAGACTCAGATCAGATTTTTTTTTATAAAAATCTGAAGCTGTTACAAATTTCTTTTGTTCAAAATCTGCAAACTCAGATCAGATTTTTTTGGATCAAAATCTGAAGATGTTGTACAAATTTTTTTTGTTCAAGATCTGATGTAGATCCAGATCCATTGAACAAATTTTATTTTTTTTTATCCAGATCCAGATCAAATTTTTTTTTTTTAACAGCTTCAGATTTTGAGCATCATTATCTTCATCATCTTCAACATCATTCCAGAATCAATCTCTACTAATCCAACCCTTCAGCTTTACCCGTGTCCGTCTACGATTCATGTACTGCACCTTTTCACTTAAATGCACCATTCCAGAATCAATCAGCCATGAAATCTTCAACATCATCTTCATCAACAAAATCTGGTGGTCTCTTCCCCCTTCCTTCTCTCTTCTCTTTTTCCTTTTCTCTCTCTCTTCCTTCGTCCCTCTCCCTCTGTGTCTGCTTCAAATATAAAAAAGAAAAAAAAAAACAAAAACAAAACAAAACGGTGTCGTTTTATAAATTCGAGCCAATTTCGAGGCAAAGTTTTCGAGCTACGAAGTATTTTTCATATAATTTTCCTAATAACATATATGAATAATAGAATTAGAACTATTAAAAAGTCGTTAAAAAACCATTCATGATTAGTTCATTCATAAGTTTTAAGTTTAAATAATTTATTATTTGGTTTTATAAATTTATATGCATTATAAAAAATCAAGTTATTTAAATTTAATTTATTAAAAATTTGTTCGAAATTGCTTATTATGTTAAATAAATCAAATTTAAATACATTTTCAAATTCATTAAGCTTTTAAACCAAATTCAAAGAAGTTGGTAAGCAACTTTTGATAAAATTATTGTGAAAGAGCAAATTTAAAGAACATACACTCCGCTCGTTTATCAACCTATTTAGAACTTATTAAATTAGTATTGATAATAAATTCAAATAATAAGCTCATAAAATTATTGTGAAAGAAACCAAAAACTGATGACCTGGCAGCTGGTTTTGGATATATATATATATATTAGTGAGTGGCACACGTAATATGTGTGTAATTTAGATAAATAAATATAAAAATAAATAATAAAAAAATTAATATCATAATATGTATTTTATCTAAATAATAAGAGTGTTCTTAATAAAATTTAAAATTTTAGATTTAAATCTTGCTCACGCCTTTGAATAATATTTTTTATTTTAAAATAAGAAAATTTGTTACATGGCAGGAGGAGAAGTCACCACATTATTAAATACCAATTTATATGCTAACATATATAATAGTATAAATATATTTTTTTTTTTCAAAAGGAATAAGAGAGTAATTATAAATATAAAAATTATTTATATAATCAAACAAAGCCCTCATTTGGCATAATGGGGTGGGGTGTGGTGAGTTGGGGCTAAAATAATCTTGAAAAGATAAAATAATATTTTTTAGTTTAATAAGATAAAATGTCACATTTAAATCATAATTATTTTATTTTTTTTTTCATAAAAGTTCAAAAAGTCAAAAAAATTATTCAAAATAAGACTTTTTAACCCAAGTTAAAATAGTTAAAAAATTAATAAATCCCAACAATTAAATATTCAAACACACCAAACTCAAGCCCAACCAAAACCCAACAACTACCATTAGCTTTCGTTTGGCTAATTTAGTGGAATTAAAAAATGATAAAAGATAAAATAAGCTAAATAAATTAATACAATAAAATATCACATCTAAATCATAATTATTTTACTTTTTCTTTTATAAAAGTCAAAAAAAATCAAACCAAATAAACTTTTTAATCCCAATTCAAAAATATCAACTAAAAAAATCAATGCCAAATGACTTTATCACATCACAGTAAAAAAATCAAAACTTTAGATTTCAACTAACAAAAGTGTTACACAATCTCTAAATCGAGAATTATATTTTTATAGATTCACAGTTAATACTTTGATATTTTTAGAAAATAGATTAAAAACCACTTCTTAATTTTTAATATATTTTAAGTTACATTATATCTTATATTTTTTTATATATTTTTAAAAAAAATTTAAAAATTTAAAAAATTAATTTTTAATCTTTTTCCCAAAATATCCATTTTTCTATCAAAACTTAACACAAAAGTGATGAATCTAATCATTTTGACCAATAACTACCACACGTAAGCACTGAATAATTTCTCGCTGGTTGATTGGAGGTTGTTGATTTCTCGCTGGGTGATTGGAGGTTGTTGATTGACCCGTTTGGGAGCTTCGCTATTTTAGATCTATTTTGACCATTAGGAGGGGTTGTTTGGAGTGTTTTAAATAAGTATATTTTTTATTTTTTTATATTAAAAAATTAAAAAAATATATATAGATATTTGAGTTAATCTTTTAACTTTTTATGAAAAAATATATATTAAAAAATTGTATAAATAAGTATGTAGGAAAAAATAGTATAGTAGGCATACGAAAGGGTAGTGCAGTCGGCTAGGTGAATACATGAGAAAATATTGCCTCATTTTCGGGCTATGATTGGAAGGTGTTGTTCGGCTCGTGGGGGTCCACCACGGATCCCATTTTTCTAATCGGAACCGTGCAATGTGTAGAACTCGTCGAGTACTATATGTTTAAAAAAAATTACATTAATTGGATATCGATAACTATTTGATTGTGTTCGTTTTTTTTTTTTTGTCAACTATTAACTATAACACTATCCATTTTTTATACAAAATTGATTTGATCATATAGTTAGTAATATCCGATAGACGTGATTTTTTATAAGCATACAGTACTAGACGAGTTCTACATATTAAACGGTTCGGATTATCAAAACGGAACCCATGGTGGACTCCCACGGACCCAACTTCACCATCTAACTTATGAATGTAAACATGTAATTTTTTTTCCCTTTCACTGCAATGGGTTTGACGTTAGTACGGTTGATGGACAAAAAGTTGATTTGTATATGTATATTTGTATATTAATTTTTTAATATATTTTTTTAATAAATAGTGATAACTTTTTAATTTTTTTTATTATTTTTTAACTTTTTCTAAACTTGCCAAACTAGTCCTAAAAAATCAACTTTTTAGGTTTTTTTTTTTTTTTGGATTTTTTTAGGTCATATCATTTATCTATTTTCTTTATATATTGAAAAAAAAATATTTAAAAATAACTTTTAACTTATTTCACAAAATAAACGTTTAAAGTTATGTTCGAGATAATAGTTAATTTTTTTAGGAAAAATTATCAAGAAATCTCATTTGGGAGAGTTTTGGATTGAGAGATCCCCCTTTTTTTTTTTTTTTTTAATACTCTCACTAGTCCTATTACTTTATTAACCATCCCACACCCATTACCCCCACACCACACAACCCCCAACCATCTACACAAAATATTCACACAACACCTGCCACACAAATAAAAATTAACCACACCTACTGGGTTGCCACAATTGGGTTGGACGTATGGCGCCGCTCACGTCAATTGGAATACATGCCTTGTCGTAACGTGGAATGTGAACGAACTTCAACAACGCCGAAGAAACGGGGGTTATTCAAACCTTCTACCAGTTGACCATGGAATGCCACAGTATAGATTGTGTTCACTGTACAAACAATGTCAAATATGATTGGTCTAACCCAAATGAAAATGAACCACCAACTTGTTAACATGGGAACGTTTGGACCCAAAAAAAAAATATAAATGGTGATGTGGTCAGTCCAAAGCAACGTAACAACACAAAAAGGACTATAGTATGATTTTCCAAATGTGGCAGACCCATGATATTTGCAATCTGCATAAATCAACATTAATATCATACACTATGTGCAAAAAGGTAAATCAACGCTAATGTGCACGGTGAAAAACCTTGTTCGGACTTGCCGAAAACAATTACCCAAATAAGAATGACAAAAACGTTGCTCCGATGAAAACCCAATCGACAAACGCACAAAATCAGTGGTATGTGCTCAGAATCTGAAATTTTGGGGGTTCAAACGATTGACGCAGGCTTCGTCATCGTCTTCTTCTTCGTTCGATTCCGTTTCGATTTTGCTGGAAAAACCCACTGAAATGTTTGCAAACCCCAAACTAATGTTCGCAATCTATGATGTGGCCTTCGCGATCTCCTCCTTCCCTAAAGCCTTGAAATCGAATGTACATCCGTGCTCCTCCGGATACCTATGAGACCCACAGAACGTCGTCTCGCACCTACACTTGAGAAGTCTTTGACGCAAGCTTCGTCATCGTTTTCTTCTTCGTTCGATTCCGTTTCGATTTTGCCGAAAATCTGTGAGGTTTTGTCTTCGCCGGCAAAGGTCGACGGTGGCGTGGCGGAGGAGCATGGCCAAGTTGAGAAGAAAAAGGCGCAGGTTGCATGAAGAATGAGGGACAAGCGATTGAAGTACATTACCACAACCGTGGGTTGTCTTCAAATGTGGCTTCAAAAAATGATGTGGGCCACCACCGTGTTGGTCATTAAAAACGTGGACACCCCTACATACATTACTAAATCATAAAAAGGCTATAGTAAACTTTTCCCAAACGTTACATACACCCACATCAATCGAACATAATATCACTAAACCAAAAACAATTCATTTATGGGTAAAACTGTCCATCCCCAAATAATGGGACCTTTGGGTGTACAAAATTAAATATGTGACTTATTAGATTACAATTCCACCTTTTAGGATTTATGGGTCAATTCTCCTTTTTTTTAATAGTTAATTTAATAATTGTGAAAAAAAAAATAATTATGATTTATATATAATATTTTGTCTTATTAATTATTAAAAATTATTGTATCTTTATTAACTATTTTAATAATTAAAAAAAAAATGCGGGGTATGTTTGGTTTGAATTTCTAGAGTGATTTTGAGAAAAAAAATTAAAAAAATTTGTTTGGTTTGTAAATTTTCAAAAACAATTTTCAAAATCACTTTCTCTATCTTACCTATCAATCAATCACTTTTTCTCTCTCCTCTCTCATTCTCAATCACTTTTTCTCTCATACACATCTACTCAATTATAACAAAACATCAAATCATTACAAACTCCCAAACTCCAAAACTACTTTCAAAATACACAACCAAACAAACCAAAAAAATTTCTAAACTCCCTCCCCAAAACCATTTTCAAAAAATACTCTCCCAAAAACAAACCAAACAAACCCCGTGATATCCCAAACAGGGCCAGAATCTGATCTTTGGAAGATCTGTCTCTCACAATTTCGTTCACACATTTCGTCATTGCCTTATCCGATCTTGAGATCAGTTGTCTCTTCTTTCTCACCCCAAAAATCATCAACAGTCCCCCACCCCAATAATCAAAATGCAACAACCATTACCCATATCTTGCCCTCCACTCCTCCACCACCGCCGCCGCCGCCGCCGCCGCAAATGGCCACCAAATTAGGGTTTACTCTGACGGCTCCTCGTCTCTTCAGCGCTCGCTTTCGAAAACCCGTTGCTCTTTTCTCTTCCACTTCACCATCATTATCATCATCATCATCTTCTTCTAGGGTTCGCTTAGTCTCACTCGTTGATCGACAGCTGTGTGTTCGACGCAGACTGTTTATTCTTTCCCCTAAGGCCACTACTGACCAGCCAGGTTTGGTTTCTATATCCGAATCCCTATGTGTATTTCATTGATCACATTGACGGAAAATGGTTTTGTTGGAATTTTGAATTCATATAATACTGCTTAAATGCCTTTCCTTTACTCTTTACTTCTCTCTCTCTCTCTCTCTCTCTCTCTCTCTCTCTCTCTCTCTCTCAATTGTTATGGTGATTTGATTATGCCTTGTTTATATAAAATATGGGTGGTTTGGACATTTGAATAGTTAGTTCATTCATTGGGTAGACAATGCTAAATTACCCATAATCACCTCATGTAATTAGAAATTGAGATTTTGATTGTCAGGAGAAGAAAGTTGTTATTTTAGACTTGACAACACAAATTCTTTAATTTCAAGTTCTATGTGAAGTGTAATCCATTATGCGTGCACCGGATTTCTCATTTTTGTTCATGCCCTTGTTGGGTTTTCTATTTTATGTGGTTTTGTTTTTGAGTCAGTTACTCACAGATTCTTATTGCTGCAATTCGAATGGATTTACTTGGTTTTTGAGAGTTATGGCTGTTAGTTTATACAGAAACATTTCTTTCTTGTTGGTGTTTTTTTTCTTTTTATCATAGATAGGGGATGCTGTCTAGGCTTGTCTGAGCTTTTGGAAGCCACCTTCGGGAGTGTTATGTTCTTTAATCACCCTTTATTCATATCAAGTGCAGAAAGGATATTCGGTTGTTGAGTGTATTTCATGTATTATGTTCGTCCATACAGTTCCTGGCTTGGTACACGTGTTTGGGTAGGGTTGTAGGGTCTGGAATCCACTAAGGGGTCCAACATATGTATTAGGGAAATCCAACTGTATGAGGGAGGGACAAAACTCATTGGTATCTGTTTTGGATGTTTTCGTTTCGATTGTCTACTATTGGTGTCAATTTTGGATATTTTAGATTGTCTTAGGCCTGTAATCTCTCAGTTTATGATGGATTTCTCTTTTGCCAATAGCGTACGCAGGTTTTTGCTGAACTGTATATTCTCTATGTGTGCTTTTATCTTTGTTGTGTTTGTGTGGATTGTGGGCGTGCTTCCATGTGCGAAATAGTGAATAAAATTCGAATAATAGCAATTGAGGAATATTAAAGCCTCGTTTGGGAACAGGCTAATTTAGTAACTTTTTGGCTATTTGGCTAAAATAGTCACTCAAAAAAACTAGTATGTTTGGGATGACTTTTTGGCTTTTTACGAAAAGATGTGCAAAAAGTAGAGAGAAAAGAGAATCTTTGACTTTTTATTATGGGTTGTTGGCTTTTTGACTAATTTAGGCCTCGTTTGGGAACAGGCTAATTTAGTAACTTTTTGGCTATTTGGCTAAAATGTGATGTAAAAAAAATTAGTATGTTTGGGATGACTTTTTGGCTTTTTACGAAAAGATGTGCAAAAAATAGAGAGAAAAGGGAATCTTTGACTTTTTGATATAGGTTGTTGGCTTTTTGGCTTTTTTAGTAACTTTTTGATTTTTTGGCTAAAATAGCCTCTTGCCAAACGATGCCTTAGTAACTTTTTGACTTTTTGGCTAAAAATGATGCTTCCCAAACGAGGCCTAAATCAAGGCAATTTCATGGCTGCACCTTTTGCAATGTGTTGAAGTTAAGGGATAATTAATAGCTTATTCTTTGTCGAGAGCATGTAAATCATAGACGAATTGGAAAATTCCCATTGGGTTGGTAAAAGGTGAAAAGAAAGCAAATCTTGTATGGAGTTTATAGGAATGGTTGCGTGAAGTATATATGAGAGGGCTAGAGTGAAAAATATAAAAGAAGGAAAAATTACTAAGAGGGAGGGTTCAATGTGATTTTCAAACCTATAAGTTTCAATGAGTGCCATTGGGATATGCAAACTTTGTGACATCCTACATGAGCCACCAAAGAGAGATGTGGGGAAGAGGAGTGGATGAGAAAAGAAGAGAAGAAGGACAAGAGATGAAAAGAATAAGATATAGGATAGTGTTGCCAATTACACACTTAAGTTTCTCCCCAAGCACCTTATGACACTTGTAATGACTTCTTGACAGCATTTTTTGTGTGAATATTGTAACATCTACTTTTTGTATTTTTAATTATGCTTGATTGAACATGGAGGACATTCCCTCTTGTTAGTTCAAGGTGACTCAATTTTCGTGTGCAGTCATATTTTTTTGATAAGTAGTTTTCATGTGTCAACTTTAATTGAAAATCACACTAAGCTGTGAGCAATTATGGAAGAGGGAAAAGTCTATTTTATTGGATTAACTACTCTAAGCTTAATCACATAGCTTATACAAAATAAATAGAGAACAAAACTCTAATTAATCGTATAGACTAAAGTACCCCTACAGAAAATATAAAATAACCAAAATACATTTCACATGTGCTATCTCTGTTTTCATGTGCAAGTTGCCTGACAAGTGTGGATGTGGATAAACCCCTATAAGAAGGCAATGTGCATATTAATAACTATGACGAAGTGCACAATCCCAACCCTAGTGGTCAAGTACTATTGCCTATGAAGCATGGACACTCCAAAATTGGTGCCGTGGCAGTGTTCGACACGTGGACACGCCGGGGACACGTACAGGACACGCCAGATGGCGTGTCCCTTTAATTTAATGTTTTTTTTGGAAGGGGACATGGCGGGGACATGCGTGTCCATATCTGGACACGCCATGGGACACGGTGGGGCTCTTTTTTGAATTTGTTATATTTATTTGGGGTCAAAGTATAGTATTTAAAAAGTAAAAAAAAAAAAAAAACCAACGGGCAAAGCCCTAATCGAACAACTGAGGGAGTAAATGTGTAAAATCAGACCTGCAAAGCCCTCTTCTCTCTTAGTGGAAGTCGAAGCCCTCCTCTCTCTCAGTCGAAGCCCTTTGAAGTCGATCGAAGCTCTCTCTCTCTGTCGCAGCCCTCCGAAGTCGATCGTAGACCTCCGATCCAGTCGTCTCAGTCTCTGTTTCAGTCGATCCAGTCGTCTTCGAAGGTAAGCCCCTCTTTCGCCTCTGTCTGTCTCTCTCTCTCTCTGCTTTGCTTTCGGTTCGACTGAGACTGATTTTTATTTTTATTTTTATTTTTATTTTTTTTTATACGTTTATATATATTTATATGTAAGACTTTTTTTATTTTTATTTGTTTATACGTTTATATATATAAGACTATTTTTTTTTTTGTTTTTTTTGTAATTATATGTTTACATATATGTATATATATAAAACTGTTAACTATATTTAAAAAAATAATAATTATAGGTTTATACATATACATATATACAGTATGTAAACTCTTTTTTTTTATTTTTTATTTTCTATCCTTCTAATGTTAATGTTAATTTATAGGAAAAATGTCTAGTTCAAATTCTGCCAATAACACACAATCTGCCTTTGATGCTGAAGATGATAAGCTACTGTGGAAATATGTGACTAGATTAGAAAAATCTGGTGCAAGAGGGGGGAATTATACTTTTCAATGTAACTTTTGTCGGGTTACACGTAAAGGTTCATACACTAGGGTAAAAGCCCATTTGATGCAAATTAAAAATCAGGGGATAGAAGTGTGTGCAAAAGTAACAAGTAAGGATAAAGCTGATTTTGAGAGAGTAATTGCAGAAGCAGAGTTGAAATTGAAAAACTCTAGGTTGAAGAAAGTCCCATTGCCTCCTCCTAGTTCAAGTGCATCATTAGGTTTATATTTTAATGAACCAGAGGAGATGTATGGATCAAAAAGGAAGAGGTCAACTGTTATAGGGAGTGGAAGTAGTAGTAACCCTGTTCTGAAAGCATTTAACATTGGGGCTTGAGAACGACTAAATAGTGAGATAACTAGAATGTTTTATTCAGCAGGCTTGCCATTTCATTTGGCAAGAAATCCTTACTATGTTAGTGCATTTACTTTTGTTGCAAATAACGACATACAAGGATATGTACCACCTGGGTATAATATGTTGAGAACTACATTGCTTCAAAAAGAAAGGATAAACATTGATAGGTTGTTAGACCCTATTCGAGGCACATGGAGAGAGAAGGGTGTGAGTATAGTCAGTGATGGATGGAGTGATTCCCAACGAAGGCCATTAATAAATTTTATGGCTGTTACCAGAGGTGGGCCTATGTTTCTTAAAGCAGTTGATTGTTCAGGAGAAACAAAAGGCAAGTATTTTATTTCCAACTTGATGAAGGAAGTAATTATGGAGGTTGCGCCTAAAAATGTGGTTCAAGTCATTACAGATAGTGCCGCAAATTGCAAGGCCGCGGGACACCTAATTGAAGCACAATTTCCTCACATATTTTGGACTCCTTGTGTTGTGCACACTCTCAATCTTGCCTTGAAGAATATTTGTGCTGCCAAGAATGTGGAAAATAGTTCAGTTGCATATGAAGAGTGTAATTGGATTAGTGAGATGGTGGGTGATGTGATGATGATCAAGAATTTTATTTGTAATCATTCCATGAGGTTGGCAATGTACAATGAGTTTGTGAGTTTGAAGCTTCTTTCAGTTGCCGAGACACGCTTTGCTTCTTCCATTGTCATGCTTAAGAGGGTCAAGTTGATAAAGCAAGGTCTCCAAATAATGGTAATCAGTGATAAATGGAGTTGTTATAGGAATGAT
>CM045771.1:80806339-80885889 GCA_025200525.1 Camellia lanceoleosa | reverse complement strand
AATGGTTTGATCAATGTGAATTTTTGTGAATTACATTTGTCCCTAAAAGGTTTGATCAATGTGAAAGGTGGCTGCTGTGCCCTAAAAGACACAGTTTTGGGGTTTTGGGGTTATTTTTTATTCTTTCAGTTTTATTTATAGCTTTGGGTTATTTAAGGTACAATACGGACAAAGAACCTTCTTGTGCTGTACAGAATAGCATTCAGTTCATAGCAGCTTTAAGTTTTGTTTTGTTTTAGATTTTTGACTAAAAAAAAGTATAAAAAAGAAAAAATTAGCTACATAAGTCAAAAAATAAAATATTATATTTGAATCATAATTATTATATTTTTTTTTATAAAAATAAAAAAAGTTAAAAAATCAAACCAAACAAGATTAAAAAAGTGAAGTTAAAAAAGTCTTAAAACAAAAAAGTCACTTAAAAAAGCTAATGTTAAATGAAAATTCAATATTTTTTTATTTTACAATTTGTCTTTAGTAAGGATTGTTTTTTTAATTTTTTTTAATTTTATTTTTTTAAGACTAGAAGATAATAAAATTTCTAAAAAGTCAAATTTTTTTAAAAAGTCCACCAAGATGGGTTTCTCAATAATTAAAAGGTCCACACATGAACTCCTGCATGACAATTGTTATTGACTTTTTATCTTTTTAGTTGGAAGGGTTTGTTTATTTTGACGTAAAATATTTTATATTAAAAAATATTTTTTTTTATTTTATTTACATAAAAAAATATTTTTGTTTTTATTTTTCAGCGTTTAGTTGATACTTGAAATAAAAATATTTTATTTTCTAAAAGAGAAATTTTGATTCAATAAAGTGTTATTTAATATTTTTTAGTGAGCTAAATATTTTTTTGAAAAGATTAAATGTGTTAAAAATATAATGAGTGAGTCAATTTTGTAAAAAATTTACGAAGTTTGTAGAGGCAAGTCATTTTGGAAAAAATGATATAAAAATGTTTTTTCTTAAAAAATATTTTATTTACTTTTTTTAATCAAATAAGATAAAATGAGTAAAATATTTTTGAACCATAAAAGTTGTGGGAATCTACATGCTAGTTGTATATGTCACTGCACCCACATTGGTCACTATGCCTTGATCTTGTTGAACACCATCTTTAACATATATTGACAGGAAAGGAAAAAGAAAAAGTGTTTATTTTTTATACGTGTGTTTAGTTGTCGCAGGAAAATATGTCTCACCATAATATATTTTTAGGTTAATTATACTTTTCATCTCAGTAATTTGATTTAAACTTTATTTTAATTCTTATAATTTTAATTTAAACAATTTTGTCTCTATACTTTAAGTTTAATTTCAATTTGATTTTTCTATCTAAATTTTTGTTAATTTTATCTACGTGTACGTTTTAGAAAATTGACAAGAATCTCAAAATTATTAATTTTGGCCTCCAATTTAGACAGAAGAACCATATTGAATCGTTAAAAAATTGACAAATGTCTCAAAATTATTAATTTTAACCTTCAATTTAGACGGAAAAACTAAATTGAAACTATATTTAAAGTGTAGGGATTCAATTATTTAAATTAAAACTATAGGGACTAAAATGAAATTTGGATTAAAGTATAGGGGTGACAAACATAACTAACCCTAATTTTTTTTTTTTTTTTTGGGAAAAAAAAATTAATGTATGAGATTATATGCGCTAAATCATTTCTATTTTCATTTAATCAATTTTCTAGCTCAAGAAATATTATTTATTTATTTATTTTATGGGTAAAAGTTAATAATTATTTATTAAATTAGTACATCAGACGAGTTTACGAGTTTCACCATCAGGAGAATCAAAACTTAGTGGTTAGTTATTTTTTTGCGTAAATTTTTTTACAACTGAACACAAAGCCATAGTGAGAACTGTGATATTTGAGATGCCAACCTCTTCCAAGGTTTTTTTTTTTTTGAACTAACCTCTTCCAAGTTTGCTACTATAAAAAATACTATCATTCACCATTAAAGCGACAATTTAGGTAGTGAGAATTACAAAGGAACCACAAAAGCGAGCGTGCTGTCATAGCCTTGGTTATTTCCAAGCACTTTGTGCGGCACTTAAACAATCACAACTCTTACTTTTTTTTTTTTTTTGATAACTCAGGTATCTCTAACTCGCTGATTTTAAGGGAAGCCAGGACTAATCCTGAGGGCTCTGAAGTTAACGACTAGGCAAACCTCTAGTGGCGCCAAAGGGTGACTCGAACTCGAAACCTGTGGATTTTATCCTCTAGATTTTACCATTCGGCCACTTGATGATACTAAGTAAGCCTAACTTACAAATTTGTAAGAAAGACAAATAAGAAGACAATGAGAGTATGAAAGAATGTCTTTGTATTCACCATAGAAGAACTTGTACAATTTTTGGATGGATTGGAGCAAACCCCTCTCCTATTTATAAGCTCCTTAGGAACATTCTAGAATACAAAATAAAGTGGTATATAGAAGTTTTCCGTAAAAGCCTTCTTACAAATTACAAGAACATTTTAGAATGTTTTCTAGAAATGTTTATATAAATATCTACAAGTTTAGTCATATGTACAAGTGTGTATATGTACTTGAGTTCTTTAGGGCCTTCTAGAATTTTCTATGATCTCATTTGTGCTAAAGTTTGCTACGAAATTCTAGATTTTTCCATTAGCTCCCATTCTTCCAAGCTCCTATCTAGATATATTTGGAGAATTCAATAGGGAAAAATGAGATGAATCCATCGACGCAAAAAGGAGGCAAAACGAAGTTACGACAAGGGAGATACAAAAATTTGCATTGTGGCTTTGAATCTGAAAAAAAGAAAGAAAATTAAGTGAGACGGAAATAGACGGAGGGTTCATATTGAAACACAAATGAAATTCCAAGGTTTAATTTGTAAAAATTAAAACTCTGGAGTTTAAATTGAAAACACACGAAACCCTAGATTTTTTTGTAACTAACCCAAAAAAATTTAAATACAGGCCAGATGCAATTTATATTCGTTCAAAAAGTATTTTATTCTTTGTGATTTATAAATCGCCCATATGATCATTTACATTTATAACATGACCCTTGTACAAATATAGTTTTTGAGATTTTCTTAAAGAGAAAAATTAGGGATCATGAAAAAATTTTCATGAAAATGATCATGAAAGATTTATGACTCTTAGATTACCTTGATTAATGTGTAGTGCTTTATTTTAAGTGTAATCCAATGGTCATAAATCTTTCATGATCATTTTTATAAAAGTTTTTTCATGAAACCTAGTATTGCTGTTTCTTAAAATACAGATTATGCTCTGTAATTATGTAAGTTACAAATACTTCTTTGTTAAAATTTGTCATTCAACAGAAAAAATTGAAACTACCTTCTTATGAAACAATAAAATTACTCAAACTATTAATTGAAATATATTTTTGATATCATTAAAAATTATTAATTGACTTAATAATTAATTAATGAAATAAGTCATTTGTCACGTAATTGAAAAAATTTAAAAGGGTAAGATATAATTTCTAAAACTACATGAACAATTAATATTTTAAGTAAAATTATTTGTAATTTGCTCTAAAATTTTTGACAAAACAAAGTTAGCTGAGCAATCTTGGGTAAGTGACCTAAATGACTCTCACTTATAAGAGACAAAGACGGCACAGATGGCTGAAGTGTGAAAGTTGTGGGAAATGAAATGAAAATAAATTTTTTTTCTTGTGCATTTATTCAATTATTGTAGGAAAACATACGTCCCTCAAAAGAGTACACATACAAACATAGATACAGAACAAATGAATAACATTACTTAGGAGGCAAAAACATTTGTCCCCATCAGTTTTATTATACCCGAAAAAGAGTGGTTGTAAACTAGAGAACAAGGCTTCCCTTTTCTTTTATTTTTCATCGCTTGGTCGTGAATTTGAAAGAACTCGAAAACATGACAATTTATTCAGTCAATAACTGCCTCAAAAGCTCCCTTTGAGAATCAAGAGTGCGATCTAGTTCAAATTTAGTTGTAGCCGATGATCCCATTCTTGTGATATATGGAAGAACCTCGGAAGGTAGCCTTCTTGTTGTTAATCATGGAGTAAGTACTACCATCATTAAGGTTATAAGGAGCACCAGGTATATAGTTATAAACCACAAGTGGAGTTCTCACCACATGGACTCCATATTTCCACGTAATCGCACCTGACATGATTGGTTGCTGTGAAATCTTTGGTCCAGTTATCTTCACTGTGAACGATTTTTTTTCCCCAACTGCGGAAAATGATAGCACAGATGGCTCTACCGTGACACTGAAAGTTGTGGGAATGTACACGCTAGAGACGTAAGTTGAATTTGGTTCACCCACATTGGTCACTGTCCTGTTGAAAACGCCCATGATTTGCTCGCCATCTTTAACATACAGAGAGAATGATGGGTAGTTTAGATCCCACCCTCTTCCGAGTAGTGTGTTAGTACAAGTACTGTTGTCGCCGGTGACAAGTCTTAGCGTGGTTGTGTTGTAGCCCGTTTTGCAAAGGAAGTCAATGTAATCTGCCTCAGATGCATCAAAGACTAGTCCAGGGTTTACTGCGGCAGATGGGTTAATGTGACCAGACCCATAAGCAAATTCAAGATCTACTTGTTTCCTGGAGTCCATAACATATGCTGCTCACAGAGAGAAAGTAGTATGAAAAGTAGTTGGATATGTTGAATTTGTTATCGGGCTAATTCAATATGTAAAGGGTAAAGCTTGGTATTGTGATTTCCGTACCTGTTGTCATGAGTGCTGATTTAATGGCGGCTGGAGACCAGTCAGGGTGGGCAGCTTTGACAAAGGCAGCAGCACCACTAGCGTGAGGGCAAGACATGGAGGTCCCAGAGATAATGTTGTAATTGACACTCCTGGTGTCCGCATAATAGACTGACGGCGGGGACACTGGAGACCAAGCAGCAAGGATGTCGACTCCAGGGGCAGTGACATCAGGCTATTCATTAGCAGTTCAAGATATGCAACATTTAGAGACACAGTTGAAAACAGAAGTGAAGAAGATCAATCACAATGGACTAACTGTTTCATCACCTTGAGAATGTCTGGACTCATTGGGTTGGGCCCTCTTGAAGAAAATGAGACGACAACAGGTGCCATGACATCCTTCGGAGTCTCGCCTACTAGAATTGTTGCAATGGGGTTGCTGAAAATGATTAGTGTATTTTGTTAACACAATATAAAATTTGCCGAATAGAACAAAATAATAACAGAGATAGCTCAAATGATATAAATAAGATCATTTTTACTCAGTCGATCTGATGTAATCCAAAACTTTGAGACCATCCTCTGTGCTGATAACTGTTGCTGGTAATGGGTAATTAAAGGCAAAATCAGTTATAGATGAATAGGCCATTACAGTTCCCACTCCATTAGCTAGTAGAATGCCAGAACCATCCCAAAGTGTCTCACAGAAGACAATTTTTCCTTGCACTTCGTCTGAACTCATAGCACCAGTTATGCAGTATCTTGAAGATTCTGGATCAGCGCCAACGGTGTAGTTTGCTGCATCTCCTCCCCAAATCAATGGATATGATGTCCCATTGAGGTCAAAGTTGTTAATAGAGAGACCCTTCATTTTGTCAAGAAATCAAGAAAATTTAATTACATACAACATCGCTAAAAATAAGTTGCAACGCAGGTAATGATCAGGTACTGTAATTTTTAACTTACACTGAAAATTTGTCCATCGCCAAGAACAGCTTGGGAAACAAATTTCCTGTCAATGGTGCTGGCAGCGACTGTTAGTGTCCAAGGCGCGAAGTTAGAGACAGTGACGGCAAAAGGCCCTGAATTCCCCGCAGAGTTTGATGTTAATATTCCATATTTCATGGCATGGAAAGATCCGATGGCAATAGGGTCTTCAAAGTAGTCGTATGGCCAATCACTTCCAAGGGAAACTGAGATAATGTCAACTCCATCTGCAATTGCATCATCAAATGCTGCAAGTATATCTGCAAGAGCACACCCAGAATCCCAACAAACTTTGTACACGGCAATCCTTGCATTGGGGACACCGCCTCTTGCAATTCCGCCGGCTAGTCCCAAGTAGTTCGCTCCAGGCACCTCCCGGCCTGCGGCAGTTGAGGCAGTATGGGTTCCATGTCCAATGGAGTCTCTTGGGGATTTGAAGTCAGTGTTGTCATAATAGTTTTCGCTATTGTAGAATCGAGCTCCGATGATCTTGCTGTGTGATTCAAAAAACAAAACATTTCATCATTTTAAAGAATGGTGTTGTTGATTCATGGTTATCATATACACAGAAATTGTTATTGAGATGTTTTCAAAGCACGACTTCAAGTGATTTAAGAAATTCGAAGTCTTATTTTATGAAACAACTTGAGTATGAGAAATATGTTTAAAACTTATTAAATTTGGAAATTCTATTTTAAAGTAAATTGTATTGGGTAAAAAAGCCGAAAGCAAATTGCTATGGAGAAAGAAAGAATGTAATTACTTGTTGCAGGTGAAATTGGCGCCTTGGCATTCCCCTTTCCATTTTGCTGGCGGAGGGCTCATATCTTTGTCACTAAAGCTATCAGATTCAGGCCAGATTCCTACAAATTAATAAAAACAAAAAATGAAATTACTTTGAAAGTAGAACAAGAAAAGCAGAACAATGGCATGGGCTACGTTCATATATATATACATATATTTACCGGTGTCTATAACTCCAACGATGACATCTCCTTCTTGTAAATTTCCATCATTGCCTGTACCGAAACCCATGAAGTCCCAAGATCTTGTAGTGTGCAACTTCAGTTTGTGATTTGGAATCACTGAAATTACACCTTCCATTTCTGCAAATATGTTCCAAGCATGAAAAGAATATATATATATAAACGAAAAGAAAAGAAAGATGAATAATGCTTTTTTGTATTCCATTTTTTCTTTTTTTAATATTTCACCTGAAACTTTTGCAACTTCATCATTTGTTAGCTTGGCTGCAAATCCATTAAAGCTCCTTCCATAACTATAAATAAGCGACTCTCTTGCAGATGAAGCACTGCAATTGCACAAACTTGAATTCTCAAGATTCTTGAAAAGCATTCAACAAATGTAAAATGTTCAAGATGCTCAAAAAAATTTGTCCGATAAAATACATATACTTTTCCAACGTATTATCAAAATGTGATATTTATGCAAATCTGATCCGGCTTATCCCGTCCTGAGTTTTACTAGTGTAGTGATTAATAGTTGTTCACTACATTTATGCATAAATATCGGTATTAGTTAGGTGATAATAACAACCTTCCCATTGCATTTTTCAGCATTGAATGATGCATGGATGCAACAGAAACATCTTCTTGAGGCCGCTCTCCCATGTACACAACATGAACCTACAATCATTCATTCCAAAATCAAAATCAAAATAGAAAACACAAACCTTAACATAAAACTCATATTATACATATATATGTTTGTTGATCAAAGAAAAAGCATTACATATATACCTTTTTGATCTCACTGCAGTGGCAATTTATCGCAAGAGCTGAAAGCACTAATGATGTGTAGAGAAGCGAAAGCAACCGTGTCGTCGCCATTATGGACCAAATTAATTTTTGTTAATTATGTTTAACTTGATGGGTATGCAATGGAGCTAAGACTATTTATACATGTACAAGGTTTAGGTTGATGAATAGTTTGGAAATTTGTCAACTGTGATTTTTCCGATTTTTTTTTTCTAGCTTTGAATTTGAAGTGCCGACCGTGGCTGGTTGTGGTTTTGTGATCTTCGCCTATTTATTTATTATTTTATTTTCTTGTCAAAATATGAAGATTCTCTGTTTTTGTTGCATGGAAATTCCACATATATGCTTAAAGAGGCTATAAAAGGACATCAAAGTTGCAATGAACATAGCAGATTTTGCATTGTTGAGCCCAATTGCTGTGTTGAACTTGTCGCCCTATCTAAATTGATTTAAATTATATATTGGCAAAAAACAAAATGACATAGGTAACCAAAGCATTGCCAATTTCGTTTAAAAATGGTTTTGGCGGATCTACGATTCTGCACGTTCACCTCTATGTGTAGATGAATATCAAATTTTTAAATTTGTTTTTTTCAAATTCATTATGGCGTGAATGAGAATTGGTTGAAGAATGATAACTAATTTTGTCGCACATTGATTTTTAAAATTACGTTGATAGTCCTTATATTTCGTTTTTTTTTTATAAATTATTTTGGTCCTTATAATTTTAATTAGCTTGATTTTAATCTTGAGTTATTGATTTTCTCTTAATTTAGTCCCATTGATTATAATTGTTATAATTTTTTATTAAAAAATATTCACATAAGTGACTTGTGTCATGATTTTATGGACAAAATTATAAGTTTGCTCGACCCAGTGAATTAACCTCATCCAATTCAGCAAGTCCAAGGGATTGATCGAGAGGTAAAGACTGTTGACCGAGCAATAAAGATTTGAGAATAAGGCCTCGTTTGGGAACAGCAATTTTAACTTTTTTTTTGGCTAATTTAAAAAAAAGGTAAAAAAAAAAAATTTTTGATGACTTTTTGGCTAATAAAAAAAAAAAGCAAAAAAGAAAGAAAAGAAAAGAGAGAATTTTTTTTTTTTTGGTTGTTGTTGCTTTTTGGCTAAAATTTTAATTGGCTAATTATTTAATAATAGCCAAACCTAAGATCTAAGATCTCGAGTTCGAGTTATCCCAAGGGCCATTGGAGGTTTTCCCAATTATTAACTTCAGGATACTAGGATTAGTCGAGATAGGCATAAACTGACTCAAACACACAATTATCATAAACCTCAACCAATTCAATGATTATTTTCTGTAAAAAAAAAATACTAAATGATATTATCAATTAGACTAAATTGACAAGAAATCTAAATTAAAAGTCAAAATTAAGCAAATTGAAAGTGTAATTATCAAAATGACACAAAAAATAAAATGTAGAAACTATTGATGTAATTTGCCCTTGATTTTTAGGTAATTCTATTTCCGCACACTAATCTCCACAGTACACATACTTAATGAACATCTTCTCAATACACATAAAAAAAAAAAAAAAAATTTCAGTACACGTCTCTTTATTCAAATAATACTATCATCTTCAATTTTTAAAACCTAAAGTTATCTTTGGTTTCAATTTGTGAATTAATTTTTTGAATTTTTTATGAAAAAATTATATTAGTTTGACAAACATAAATACCAAAAATAATTTTTAAAATTTTTTTGCTACCTAAAAAGACAAAATCATATGAAAACAATAAGTTTATTCATTTATTAAATTTGTTTTTAATTTTTTTAAAACATATTCCAAAACCAAACCAAATAGAGCTTAATTTTTCTTCTATTCACAAACTCCTTCTTTGTCACTGTTGTCGCCACTTTTAGCCTTCCATCACTATCACCACCACTACTGCTGCTCCTAGCCCATTCCCCTCTATCGTAAACCTCTATAATCAACCTTGAAAATGTGTGACTTGCAGCTGGGGGCTTATGAGAATGAAAGGTTCATGGCAGAAAATAGTGACAAGTAGAGAGAGAAAAAGACGACTAGAGGGGATGGCCGATAAGAGAGGTGGCGTGTAACGATCCCAAAATGCGTATCAAGAATTATCTTTATTTAGTTATGGGTTAATGTGCTTTAATTTAACGATATCTGTTTGAATTGAGGAATTATCTGTTGAGTTATGACTTTAAAATTGAAATTGCTAACCTTCATGGGTTCAGAAACCGAAATTGAATATATGGATATGCTAATGGAAATTTTTAGAGCCATTTGGGAAAGTTAATTGAAAACTTATGTTGTCTAATTCGTTAAGGTATGTTTGGCTAGTTAACTTTGCACTGCAAATTGAAGGCCTTAGAGGCCTTAGAAACCAGAACGAAGTACATAATTATGATCAACATAATTTTTAGAGTCATTTGTGAAGTTTAATTGAAATTCGATTTTGGCTGATTCATTAAGTCATGTTTGGCTCTTATTATTGAGGTAAACTTTTGGCTATAGGTTTTATGAGGCAAGGTATAGATATAATAGTATATGAGCCTTGTGGAGATAAACTCAACAAAAAAAGGAAAAGAAAAAAAATTTAGAGGGAGAGAGAGAGAGAGAGCGCTAAACATCCATGGAATTTGAAGATAAAATTGAAGAAGAAGCATGGGAAATTGAAAGACTTGGAGTTGAATTCAAGAGATTAACTCAAGGTATGTAGAAATCAACTTAACTTCTTGGGCTTAACCTATTATTTGTTTGAATTCATAACTCAAGATGAAGATTACACACTTAATTGGGTTAGAGTTTTGAAGTACAAGCTTAAATGAGCTCTCTTCATGAAATTGAATCTTGATTCCTTAGATTTACTTGATTTAAGAGTCAATTTCCTTACATTTGTTTATCTTGAAGTTGATTATGAGATGTGGAGCCTTAATCTTGAGGTTTTGTATGGTTAATCCTATATAAAATGAAGATCTACATGAGTTTAGAAGAAGAAATTTTGGAAAAGTTTGACAAAGAACTAAACAAGGATTTTGATCTTCTTGCTTAAAGATTCATGGTATTTTTAGTGTTTTGATTTAGAAAACAACCATAACCTCATGTTTTCTATTAGATTTACATCTTTTTGAATGATTTAAGTTGAAACCTAGCTTGGAAAATGAAAGAACAAGTGTTAGAACCAACTGGTATTTTCGGACAATAGATTTTGCCCAGAGCCGCTCATGCGGCGGGCTTCCGCGACGTGTGGCGTCCACTTCCGAAGACCTAAATTGATTTTGAAATAAAAGCACGTTGTCCCGCACGTGCGGCCCTGTTTCCCGCAGGTGCAGGGCACCTCTATTTCAACATTTCAAATAAGCATATCTCTCATCCGGATTCCGTTTTAAGTGATTCTTGAGCCTAAATTCAAGCCTCGAAAGTCTAGTTTCCAATGATGGTAGTCTCACTCCCAAATTCTAAGTACACAAATAGATATGCTCAAATTAGTGAAGGTTGTTCACTTTCTGTTTACCGGTTTCATGCTAATTCTTCATCTAACCTAGTTTCCTTTCATTTCCTTCTATTTTTCTAGACACGGATTATGACCTATTGAGGACTAATGAGTTTAGAACCAACATAACTAATTGATTAAATAGCAAAGAAAGGAATCGGTTATATTCATATATTGTGTTATGTAATTATGATTGTAGGTCAAGACGAGGACATCGTCCAACTACTACCGGAAGCCCATCATTGTAAGTAATAGTATAGTAAAGATATATTTTTCATTATCTATCTTGATTTATGTATGACACGATTCTCTAAATGTTATGTTTTATCAAAATACATAAGTTTCCAAGAAATGTGAAATAAGTTATGAACAAGAAATGTGAATTGTTATAATATGATATGGTTGGCCAAGGCCGTTCTATTTATCTATTCCGCTTATGCTATGGCATGATATGAATTGTTCAGTCTTTAAGACCTAATCATTTTGGTATGGAACAAAGTGCTGTACGAAACTAAGTGCTACAGTGTGAGTTACCTCTAGGGTCCGTACGAAACACCTCTTGGGTCCATACATACATGAATTGGACCCAAGGAGAGGTGGAGACATGTCGATGTTCTATTTACTCCATGACACAATACAGTGATATGATATGATACGTTTCAACCTAAGGTCGTTTGATATATGATTGGGTCCGAGGCCGTTTTTTTATACGTAGACCCAAGATCGTTCCGAAACTATGATATGAACATAAATGGTTTTACATCGTTATATGACTCATGTTTACGAAATGTTATTTGATACGCATGAATGAATGTCCTATTTTGAAAAGTGATTCTAGTATCACGTACCACAGAAAATGTTTTGTGATGATTTCAAATATACATTCCATTTGAGAAAGCATGGATTTTGATACAATAATGTATGTTTTAACATGATTTAAGTTACATTTCAGAATTGTGAAATGTGTTTTCTTAATGTTAAGGACATTATTCATTAACCTCATTACTTTAATATTCTCACTGGGCGTTAGCTCACCCTTTTATTTTATATATATGTAGGTGAGCCATCGGGGATCAACACTAGAGTTTGTACCGAGGTCCGCCTCTCTGTCAAGCCACCCGAGAAGTGTCTCCGTGTAGAGACATAGTATAAGCTACCACGCTTATTTTTGTTCAAGCTATGATGGCTTGTGTTGCACATTAGGTTCATATGTAAATTTTGGGTTGTGAACTTTTGCCTATACCTATGTGACTTGGCTTGTATTTACATGAACTAGATGTGCCATTTGTATACATGATATAATGTTTAAGATCCTGGCATTTAAGCATTGCTCAATGGATGTTCTATTTTTATTTTTGTATCTACTTCCGTTTAAGGCCCCGTATTTGAATAAATATTATTCTGAAATTTTGTTTTGAGGCCTAAGTATAGGCCGGTCATGGACTAAACTTTTAGGGGCGGGTTTGAGTCGTGACAATTGGTATCAGAGCACGAGTTATGATCTCACACACGTGTCCATTGAGCATTAGCGCATCTAGAAGGCACTTAAGTTGTACGTATTTCACAACAAAGTGATATATTGCGTGTTTTGGAAGCTGTATGTGAGCTTGTGTAATAAGTTAAGTATTGAAATTGTAAATTAGAAGTTCTCAAGGAATTTTGACGATAAGAGGAAATCAAGATGTGTTTGTTTCTTTTAGCTTAAGTGTTGAGACTAAGGACTGAAAGTCACTTGACAATTTGATAAGTATAAGGGAATGGGAATGTGTTTGCTTAATAAGTGTGGTATTGAGGCTGCGGTTATGAATGATTATGGAATTTTGATGTTTTGATTAGAATAGTGGTGAGTACAAACATGCTGATTCATGGAAATATGATAGAATAAGAGATTTCAATCTTTGCTTGAAGCTATGAAATTATATGGGTTGCATGTTGTAGACACCCCATTTTTGACCGTCCTCAAGACTCGGACGTCACCGTTTGAACACTCGGTGATCATCCATGTGTGTGTTCGTTTGGAGTTCCCGGAGTTCTTGCCTCTTTTGGAATGCTTTGTGAGGCATTGCTAGAGGCCACCACTATATTGTGCACTCAATTTTGTCAAAATGACATTTTTGGAGATATTTTGAGATGAGCCCTTGTTTGCTTAGCTTGTAAGTCTTACAAGTTCTATAAGAGGAAGGCTCTTCTTCTTGGCTTAGGGTTGGATTTCTTGAGAGGTTTTCAGCCATTTTAGACAGAGAGGAAGCTCTGGTTTAGGTTAAAGAATATATATCTATCCTATATCTATCATTCTCTTGTTAAACTAGGTGTTTTGTGCCTTACTTTTGCACACTAGCACCTAGTGCTTCACCTTTCTCTTGGGACAGAGGTTCTAGAGGTTGGTTTTTGGTGATTCTTGGCTGGTTTTGAGCTCAAAGAAGCCACAACACCAAGCTTTGTGAAGAGGTCTACAAGGGTGAGCCACTAGTTCTCTTTTTCCCCATTTTTGTACCTTGTTTTTACATAGTTTAAAACAGTTTTTGGGCTTAGTGTTTGGCACAAAAAAGTTCTGTTTTTTAACCCTCTTTGTTGTATATTAAGAGTGTTTAGTGGTTTGGGTAGGTTTGATCACCCTTAGGCCTTGAAAAGGGTCCCTTTTTGTGCTATTTTGGAGAGATCCGGGACTTGTGTGCTTGGACCTCTCCACCACTGAAATCTTGAGGGATTTCAATGGTGGAGATGGTGCCTTAAAGTCCTAGAAAGGGGAGGGCCACCCCCTCTCCTTGATGTCCTTGAAAAGGGCAAGTTTTGCCTCTTGAGAGAGCACCATGCTTGAGTATGTATTGAACATGTTTGAGTTGTTTTTCATGCTTATTATGCCATGTTTTAACTTGGTTTTAAGTTGGTTTTGGTCTCCTATGCATGCTTAGCATGGTTGCCTTGTAATGCCCTTTTATGCTCTAACATGCCTAGGTAGTATGCCTTAGTCTTTAACATGTTTTAGGCTTACATTTGTGAAGGTTTTGTGCTTATATTTCCATGTTTTAGGTCTGTCCATAAGTATCTTGGTCAATCTTAGCATGTTTAATATAGCCCCTTTGTATGGTGGCTTGTTGGTCTCAAGTGTGTGCATGTGTAGCATGCGTTGTTCGCATTATTTTGGTGGTTTGGGGCCACTTGACATGCAATTTCAGTCCCCTTGGTGTGCTTGTATGCTTGCCTTAGTGGCTTTGTTAATGCTTTAGGAGCATGTGTTGCATGCCTCTTGTTTTGGCTTCAATGCATGCCTTTGACTTAATGACTCTTAGATGCCATCTAAGTAGCCATTTGGCTTTGTTTTGACATGCTAAAAATCTGTTTTGAGTTGCTAAGTGCATGCCATAATTGCCTTGCATAGGTGTGGTTCAAAGCCCCATTGGCTTGCCTTAAGCCTAAGACCATTTGCATGCTTTGTTTGGCATGCTTCATTGCATGATTTAGCATCATGTTTTTGCATGAATTCCAGAGCCTTTAATGCATGTTAGTTGTCCATGTTTGGCCTCTTTAAGTGTGCTTGAATGTTGCTTGTTTATGCCTTGGGTTTGGTACCTTAACATGTGCATGTGTGTGTGTGTGTTTAGTCCCCAATTGTAGGCATTTTGGCTACTGATTTTAGGCCTTTTTGAGTTGCCTAATTCATGTCTAAGTCTATCATTTCATTGGTTTTCATGCTTGCCTTATATGCTTGTTTGTATGCTTGCATAAATGCATTGCATAGTCCATGTTGCATCCTAGATAACATGCTTAGGATTGCACCACATTGACATGCATGCCAAGCCTCTTGAAGTGAGTTTGATAGAGGTTTGGCACCCTTTTGTGCCTATGTGTTTTGCATGCATTTGAAATTGAAGTTGCATTCTTGGTTCTTAGGGCCATCATGCATGAAAATGCGCGATTGGTGATCCGGGAACCGAGGCACATGCCCCCTTGAGTCAATAACATGATAGGGAGTGTGTTTAGTGCATAAATGGCTTGAATTGCATTGCCTTGCATGTTGTTTACTATTTAGTGCCGATGAGTGAATTTGGTACTCCTGCTCGAGAGGTGCTTCGATTTTGGGAAAGAGGAGAGCAGAGGAAACAGAGGCACACTTCCTCATCCCGAGGCGATTTATCTTAATTAGATTAATTAATTTATTTAATTAATTTAGTTAATTTGTAATATTTAATTAGCGTTAATTAATTTGTATTATTATTTTGGTCCCTCGGCAAAATTGTAATAAGTGTGCGTGAGTGGATGTATGTCTCCCAACCCCCATTTCTTTCTAACCCTTTTATTTACCTGCTTATGGTAATGGACTAGGGCATGTTTATTTTAGCATACCTTATGCAATGCATGCGTACATTCATGCATTTGTTTACATACATCATGCAAACCGCATCGTACTTTCAATTCCAAATTGAGTACGTGATAGTTGTTGCATCTCATGTGCCATGTTCGTTAGTCGAGTAGATTACACTCAGCCACTTAACATGAACTAGGTCATGCATGTTTGCTAACTAGTTTACGATGTAAGTTTTATGGCTTTAGCATATCGCATGCATGTGAATGTTTACCATGACAGATGCTTGCCATGCGCTAAGTGCTTACATGATAAATGAATGCGGTGGAGGTTGGATTGCGAGTTGGAACAACTCGTTGAAATCCAATTTTAGCCTACAAAACTAACACGAGACAAACGGATATGCAATGCTTATTTCCAAATTAGGCAATCTAGTCTATACTTTTGTGTTGATCACGTAGTAAATTCTAGGCTAATAACCTAATAAGAACGCATAAAGTTTTCAAAACGGATATCACCAAGACCACTTTGGTGATGGTTTCTAAATTCCATTTTAAAATATTTAGGTGGCGACATGTTTGGCACTACTTTTTCAAAAATCTGTTTTTCTTCAAAACGATTTGCCGGATTTGGACTCTTTGTTTCAGATTTAGAACCGTGACACAATTGAGTCCGAACTGTTAGATGGAAGCCCACGGGCGCGTCTACACATGTTAAATTAGACTATGAGAATATATGGGAGATTGAGCCATTTGA
Source organism: Camellia lanceoleosa (assembly GCA_025200525.1). NCBI lineage: Eukaryota > Viridiplantae > Streptophyta > Magnoliopsida > Ericales > Theaceae > Camellia > Camellia lanceoleosa. Next base: position 80,869,867 of record CM045771.1, on the reverse strand, counting down.
TAACTAATTGAAATATTGGTGATTGATAAAGCGAATGAAATTCTTGTGATTGAGAGGTAGGAAATTGTTTAATATGCATAAGGTTGGTGTTGTGAAAGACATAATGTATGAGCCTTAGAATCAAAGAATGTGTTAGGGAGTTTGTGGTAAGAAAGATCAACGAACATAGATTTAATGAATGCAAGAAGTGATAAGTCAAAATTAGTATTGCTACATATGCTCGAATGACTATTGGAGAGTTCGAATTCTTTTGTGTGGGTAATTGAAATTTGAGCTGAAATGCTAAGATAAGTAGAATAGGGACACTTCGATGTGTTAAGACCATTACTTCAAGAGTTTAAGCTTATTGTGAGCAAATTGTTTGTATGATTAGTCGGGCCTATATGTTTGTCAAAATCATTTCGTTATAACCTGAATTGATGTTCAAGACTAAGATTATGTATTAAGAATTTCTTTGTTACCCAAAGATCTACTTTATTGGAAATGTTATACAATGGACCAGATTTAATGTCCACCTTATAGATTCTTAGAATGTGTGATAAGTAAATGCTGTTAACATGTCGAAGCAAGTTATTTATGGCTTCCTGTGACAACCCTCACCTCTGATTAGTGTTAATCTGTAATTAAGCATGATAAGTAACTGATAAGAATGATATCTTGAATCGATTGTATGAGTGTATTGTTTTGAATGCATTTCTATCTGTTTGATTTCTGAATGAATATGTTCATGTTTTAATTTCGAACTGCGAATTGAAGATCTTATCGGCGACCGAATCAGAAATTGATTAGTATTTTATGCTAATTAGGATTTATGTGATTTTATGGTAGGTTTAATTAGAATTCAATTTGGAATGATTAAATTAGTATTATTGTTAAATTAATTGAACCAAGATTTATTATCTTTTTGCCATTGAGTAGATTGACTCAAAAACCCACCCTTATTGTGTCTTATTCATATTTGATGCATCATTTTGCTCATCCTCTGAGAAAGGGAGAGTGAGAGAAATTGAGTTCATCAAGAAGGATTTTGCTTGAACTTAGAGGAATTGATGAGGTTTTGCAAATTTGAGCTTCCACACCTAGAATTCAAGACCTAAGGTAAGAATTCATCTTCTTACTTGTGAATTTAAGTTGTTTCATGCCTAGTTCATGGAAATTTGGAGTTTAAAGTCAAGAATTAAATTGAAGAGTTGAATTGAGAATAGATTCATGCATGCATGTACATACTCTAGCATTTTGAGGTTGTTTTCATAAGAATTTCCACATGCATGTCCACATTTTGGTTGTAACCCATGAATTCACTTTGGTTTTGAACTTAATCTTGCATTTGATCAAGTTTTAGAGCACTAGAGTTCATAAGAGTTCATGCATGTTATGTTTTTACATAATTCATGAAAGCTTCTTTGATATTGGTGTTCAATTGGCTTACCTTTGGACTTGATTTTTACAAATTGATCTTCAAAACATGTTATATTGTTGGTTTTCAAGTGTTTTCTAGAAAATGGGCCCAAAAGGTTGAGTTTTGATGTGTTGAATGCTTGGTTTGAGCTTAAGAGGCAAATCTGGAAATTCCAGATTTGGCTTCCACACTCGAGCGACCATCTTTTGTTCAGAGCTCTGCTCGAGCGAAGGAATGCTGGCTCGAGCATAGATTGCAAGCTCTCAGGTTTTCTGCGTGTGTAGACGCACGCTCGAGCGAAGAAACCTACTCTCGAGCGAGGACTGTGTCTCTCGCTCGAGCGAGCGTCGAGCGGGGATTTTCAACATCCAGCACTTTTTGTATTTTTACAGACCGCTCGAGCGAGGAAGTCCACGCTCAAGTGACCCCTCTGTTTTGGAAAGCTCGCTCGAGCGTAGAAAGCCACGCTTGAACGAGACCCCTGTTTCAGCAAAAATTTGAAAAGTGTTCTAAAGTGCATTTTCGCATCCTTATTCCATCACAGGCTTTCCTAGGCCAAGTTTAAAGCATCTTAATGAGGATAATGTTATAGAACCACACCAAGTATAGTTAGGGGCTAAGTTATTAATCCTGCGTGTGTGTTCGTTCTGTTACTCTGTAGGGTTTGCATCCGAGGACGCTCATTAGCTTGTCTATAGCCCAGTGCTCTGTAAGTAACAATGTTGTAATAATATGTTCAATTATGATTATTTTCTGAATGATCAACTATTCTGCTCACTGAAACGTTATTGTTTAATGAATGAATGTTTGTCCTATTTATAAACTGTATTCGTGGAATCCATAACAATTTATCACATTACTATCACACAGAGATCTCTGTCAATTCCCATGTTTGGAACTACTATCGCTTTCGTTATGATGACCATCAATCGATCGTTTCTGTTAAGACCCTCATCTTCGCTTTGCCATTGGATGTACCACATATGACTATTATGTTTTCTAAATGACTATTATGGCATGAAATATGAGCCACTGGTTGAATAACTGATTTACTGATACAATGGACCATTTTGATTACTGAAAGGACATTTCTTCTTAACCCCTTTACGCATATGTTATTCACTGGGCTTTAGCTCACTATTTATATTTATATGTAGGTGTCCAGGTACTGGACCGGAACTAGGAGCGTCGTGTTAAGCTCTTGTTTTGTCAAGCACGTCAAGCTAAGGCTGTTTTGGGGTGTTCTAGATTCACCTTTTTTGTCTTTGTTTTGTACTGACTAAATTAGTTTGATTGTACAGTTATGGTGAAGGGATCAGGTCCCTAACTTGGATGTTTTGTATATCGGTTATGTATATATGCTTTTGGTTATGAATGTGACTTATTCATAAAAAGTCTTTTTGCATCCAAATTGTTACAGCTCATTGGACATCTTTTATTTATTGTTTTGGCTTCCGCCAACCCTTTTACTCTGTATTACTGTCATTACTGTTAAGCAGGCCTTCGGTAATTATGGATTACTGGCCGGTTGCAATGCTAAACCCATAGGGGCGGGTTTGGGTCGTGACACTTCCGAACATAATGACCCTCTTATTTGAGTTATCAATAAGGCGTGTAAATTGTATGGGGACAAATAATCGAGTTAATGTGGCTAAGGAACTTGTGAACCAAGATTTGATTTTGATATTAAGGCTATATTAAATGCTCAACATACGTTGAAGGCTCATGGATGTCAATAATGGGATATCTAATTTATTGGAAAGTTATATTAAATACTCAACATACGTTAAAGGCTCATGGATGTCAATAATGGGATATCTAATTTATTGGAAACAAGGGAGTGTAATTATGAATAACATGTGAAATTGAGCTTGACTATTTGGAGATTGTGAATTATTTAAAGATAGGTGTGGATAGTAAAATTGGAATATATGAGTGTTATGAACAATGTATTTTGTGTTTTGATGCTAAGTTTTGCATTTTGATGCTAGGAAGTCGACGTTGAGACCCATTGTTACATTGCCCATTATAGAATAAATTTTGATAACTAAACCAATTTGGGTTAACTGCCTATACATTATGAGTTAAACTCCAGTGACGAGAAAATCAAATGGTAAGAAATGTTAAGTGGAAAAACTAAGTATGGAATCGATAAGGACTGCAAGATGAAATTCTGTGATAGAAGTAATCGATAAGTATACATATATATAGAGTGGAGGCAAGAGAACTTGAACCTAAATTGGGTTGGTAGACAATTTAGACCTCATTTATCCCATGCAGTATGGAAGTAAATAGGCTAGGGATACTTTGAATTATCTAGATATTGTGAATACTTAAATCAATAGTGAGCAAAGAGCCCTAAAGTTATTGATTCAAAACCCCTTTGTTCATTTTGGTTCAATTGTTATAGAATGAATATGTCATGGGGAGCACGATTGAGTAATGAGTATTTCTTTATTCTTCGAAGAATTATAATGTTTGGGACTGTTTGTGGAACTAAAGAATTTGAATTATGATTGATGGCTTACGAGTTGCATGGAAATGAATATTTGAAGAGAATTAGATTATGAACACCTTGGGGTTAAGGTTTTACCATTTGGGGTATATGGCTTATGGATCAATAAATTAAAATGTATGAAGGTTGTGAATAATAAGATGATGTTTTGATGTCACTGAGTATTATTATCACTTGGGTTACCAATTGGCCAGTAAATGACAAATTAATTGTGATTCATGGAACAAACCTTATTGTAATTGACCGCATAGGACTGTAAACAGTTAAATGATTAAAGGATGTTATATATCTGAGACGAACTGGACTTGTAACAGGGTAAATCAAGTTTGGAGGACCAAACTTCTTAAGGTGGGGAGAATGTAACGATCCCAAAATGCGTATCAGAAATTATCTTTATTTAATTATGGGTTAATGTGCTTTAATTTAATGATATCTGTTTGAATTGAGAAATTATTTGTTGAGTTACGACTTTAAAACTGAAATTGTTGACCTTCATGGGTTCAAAAACCGAAATTGAATACATAGAAATGCTAATGGGAATTTTTAGAGCCATTTGGGAAAGTTAATTGAAAATTTATTTCGTTTGATTCGTTAAGGTATGTTTGGGTAGTTAACTTTACACTGCAAATTGAAGGTCTTAGAGGCCTCAGAAACTAGAACGGAGTACATAATTATGATCAACATAATTTTTAAAGTCATTTGTGAAGTGTAATTGAAATTTGATTTTGGTTGATTCGTCAAGTCATGTTTGGCTCTTATCATTGAGGTAAGCTTTTGGCTATAGGTTTTATGAGGCAAGGTATAGATATAATAGTATATGGGCCTTGTGGAGATAGACTCAACAAAGAAAGGAAAAGAAAAAAAATTTGAAGAGAGAGAGAGAAAGCTTTTAGAGAGAGAAAGCTAAACATCCATGGAATTTGAAGATGAAATTGAAGAAGAAACATGGGAAATTGAAAGACTTGGAGTTGAATTCAAGAGATTGACTCAAGGTATGTAGAAATCAACTTAACTTCTTGGGACTAACCTATTATTTGTTTGAATTCATGACTCAAGATGAAGATTACACACTTAATTGGGTTAGGGTTTTGAAGTACAAGCTTAAATGAGCTCTCTTCATGGAATTGAATCTTGATTCCTTAGATTTACTTGATTTAAGAGTCAATTTCCTTACATTTGCTTATCTTGAAGTTGATTATGAGATACTGAGCCTTAATCTTGAGGTTTTGTATGGTTAATCCTATATGAAATGAAGATCTACATGAGTTTAGAAGAAGAAGTAGTTTTGGAAAAGTTTGATAAAGAACTAAACAAGGATTTTGATCTTTCTTGCTTAAAGATTCATGGTATTTTTGGTGTTTTGATTTAGAAAACAACCATAACCTCATGTTTTCTATTAGTTTTACATGTTTTTGAATGATTTAAGTTGAAACCTAGCCTGGAAAATGAAAGAATAAGTGTTAGAACCAACTGGTATTTTCGAACAGTAGATTTTGCCCAGAGTCGCACATGCGGCAGGGCTTCTCACACGTACGGCAGTCCACTTCCAGTACCTAAATTGATTTTGAAATAAAAGCATGTTGTACCGCACGTGCAGCCATGTTTCCCGCAGGTGCGGGGCACCTCTATTTCAACTCAACTTCAAATAAGCATATCTCTCTCATTCGGACTCTATTTTAAGTGATTCTTGAGCCTAAATTCAAGCCTCGGAAGTCTAGTTTCCAATTGTGGTGGTCTCACTCCCAAATTCTAAGTACACAAATAGATATGCTCAAATTAGTGAAGGTTGTTCACTTTCTGTCTACCGATTTCATGCTAATTCTTCATCTAATCTAGTTTCCTTTCGTTTCCTTCTATTTTTCTAGACACGGATTATGACCTATTGAGGACTAATGAGTTTAGAACTAACATAACTAATTGATTAAATAGCAAAGAAAGGGATCAGTTATATTCATATATTGTATTATGTAATTATGATTGTAGGTCAAGACGAGGACATCGCCAATCGTGACGCACTTGTTGCCATCACCAAGGACGAAGCACTGGCACTGGTAAGAAATGGCGATCCCAAATGTTTCTGGCTCAATTATGACAAGTTGTCATCCAATTATGATCAGATTTCATTTAATACACCATTGCCGTATGTTCATCCATTTACAGACATAGTATGGATCGTCCCAACAGCTATACAGCAATGGGTTGCAGAAAATATAAGGGACGAAGCCCAAAGACCACATAGGCCCAAAAGCATTATAATTGAAGGCCCATCTAGAATTGGGAAAACATGTTGGGCCCGGTCTTTGAGGCCCCATAATTATTATTCTGGCCACATCGATCTGAGAGACCACAAGGATGACGCCGGGCTCAAAGCGTGGACGATCAGAAACGCAGAATTCTATACAATTGACGAGCTCCTGTTCGCCAGAACCAATCAAGAAGAGGCATGGTAATGCCAAGACGAAGGGCCAACGCAGGAAGATATTCCACTTCCAATGCGGCTGTTCGATATTCCATAGCAACGGATGTCTCGAACCACATCCACTACAGAGAGAAGATGCTATCAGGGGTCTTCTACGACACTTTGACGAACCCGATGTGATTCAAAGCCGTGGACATGTCCATGCCGGGGAATCAGGGCGTACACAAGATACGATGCCTGTTCAACTACAACCTTCGGAAAGCTTTGGGAATCCGGACTTTTACAGCGACGATGTATACATGGCTGACATCCAGTGGTCGCAGAAGCCTGTCAGAGACTGTATTTTTCCAGCTTATTGCACACAGGATGATGATATCCCGAAAATTGAAGCTGTTAGGGCTTTACATCCAAGGTGTTGTTGTACGTCAAACTGGTGGTCTCTCCGGTTGTCAGCGATATGCTTGGCCTCGAAGCGACATGCTCGATGCCCTACGCAGATTGTAGAACAATCTGCGAACGCGTTGATCCATCCGTATACTTGACAATGGCCAGTGTGAATTTGTCGTTGTGTTGGATCGGTTTCCTAATCCTGCGTATACGCCTAAATTTGAAGATGTCTTCCTGTGGTCCAGAGACCAATTTCATGCTAATTCTTCATCTAATCTAGTTTCCTTTCGTTTCCTTCTATTTTTCTAGACACGGATTATGACCTATTGAGGACTAATGAGTTTAGAACCAACATAACTAATTGATTAAATAGCAAAGAAAGGGATCGGTTATATTCATATATTGTATTATGTAATTATGATTGTAGGTCAAGACGAGGACATCGTCTAACTACTATCGGAAGCCCATCATTGTAAGTAATAGTATAGTAAAGATATATTTTTCATTATCTATCTTGCTTTATGTATGACATGATTCTCTAAATGTTATATTTTATCAAAATGCATAAGTTTTCAAGAAATGTGAAATAAGTTATGAACAAGAAATGTGAATTGTTATAATATGATATGGTGGGCCAAGGCCGTTCTGTTTATCTGTTTCGCTTATGCTATGGCATGATATGAATTGTTCAGTCTTTAAGACCTAATCATTTTGGTATGGAACAAAGTGTTGTACGGAACTAAGTGCTACAGTGTGAGTCACCTCTAGGGTCCGTACGAGACACCTCTTGGGTCCATACATACATGAATTGGGCCCAAGGAGAGGTGGAGACATATCGATGTTCCATCTACTCCACGACACAATACAGTGATATGACATGATACGTTTCGACCTAAGGTCGTTTGATATATGATTGGACCTAAGGCTGTTTTGTTATACGTGGACCCAACATCGTTCCGAAACTATGATATGAACATGAATGGTTTTACATCGTTATATGACTCATGTTTACAAAATGTTATTTGATATGCATGAATGGATGTCCTATTTTAAAATGTGATTCTAATATCATGTACCATGCAAAATGTTTTGTGATGATTTCAAATACACATTCCATTTGAGAAAGCATGGATTTTGATACAATAATGTTTTTTTTAACATGATTTAAGTTACATTTCAAAATTGTGAAATGTGTTTTCTTAATGTTAAGGACATTATTCATTAACCTCTTTACTTTAATATTACTCACTGGACGTTAGCTCACCCTTTTATTTTATATATATGTAGGTGAGCCATCGGCGATTAACACTAGAGTTTGTACTGAGGTCCGCCTCTTTGTCAAGCCACTCGAGAAGTGTCTCCGTGTAGAGACATAGTATAAGCTACCACGCTTATTTTTGTTCAGGCTATGATGGCTTGTGTTGCACATTAGGTTCATATGTAAATTTTGGGTTGTGAACTTTTGCCTATACCTATATGACTTGGCTTGTATTTACATGAACTGCGTATGTGCCATTTGTATATATGATATAATGTTTAAGATCTTGGCATTTAAGCATTGCTCAATGAACGTTTTGTTCTTATTTTTGTATTTGCTTCCGCTTAAGGCCCCGTATTTGAATAAATATTATTCTGAAATTTTGTTTTGAGGCCTAAGTACAGGCCGGTCATGGACCAAACTTTTAGGAGCGGGTTTAGGTCGTGACATGACACTAGTGATGGAGGATGATCGTGATATTTTAGAATTAAGATTTAAGTATAAGAAGATAAAAGTATTATGATATATTGTCTTTTAAGACCAAATTCTATTAAATTTTTTTTTATTAAATGAGTGAAGTAAGAGGAATTAGTGTATAAAAATAGAATTCGCTCCTTCATTTCCTGTAAAAATCAATGTGGTGGTTTTATACACTACCCTTTTAACTTCGGTTTGAGCCATAAAAGACACCACGTTTTCGTAAATAACAATACTAGAGATATTTACATATTTACTAACAATCTTACTAATACACTCACAAGTTTTGAAAAGATTAACTATCAGTTGGTATGAAACCCACATGAACTTATGAGTGTGTTAGTAAGATTGTTAGTAACCCTAGTATTTTTCTTTTATAAATGAGGAGGAATCTACCCTCCACCAAGCCAAGCCGAAAGACTCAGCATATTTGTGGGTTATTCCATATTTATATTTGATGAAAATTATATTAATTTTTATTTAATTTTTTTTGGAAAAATATAGAAGTTGTTACCGTTTAAACCGAACAATTATGTTTGTTCTTTAATCGTTGTATCTTAAACAACGCATATCCATTAAATCTCATAGTATCATAGTCATAGATGAACTCTGTCTTAAGGAGATAATCTTCAACATTAATCTCAATTCTTTTTTTTTTTATTTTCTGAAGTGTTCCATTTTTTTAGCCTAGTTTTAAGTTTTGAATTTCTATTTTTTTCCAAAACCAATTTCTATTTGCAATTTTCTTACATAAATCTAGTATTGTTTTTCATACAAATCATCATACGTACTCCACACCAAGAGGCTAAAGGAAGTAGTGTTTGCAAATATACTCCATACAAATCATCATATATATATATATGTAGTTTTTTTCCCTTTATTATGTGACATATTCTAATGTTTTTTTTTGTTTTTTTTTTATTTTTTTATATTTTTTTAAAGTCACATTGGCATGCATTTTCTATAGTTCTATACAAACTCAATTTCAAATATAATAACTAATTTTATATGTACTCTATTTGAGAAATACTTATGTTCATATATTTTTCATCATACATTCAGTTTTATCATTGTCAAATTTCTTTTATATAGTTGATATTTTAATTTAATTATTATGATATTTGAAAAAAAATATTTCAATATACAAATAAATAAATAAGACAGAATGTGTTTAATTATGTGCATCGCACTGATCAAATTAATTTTCTTTTATATTTTTTATTTTTTGTCCATCTTATTGATGTCTTCATATTAATTTATATTTAACATGAAATTATATATTACAAAATATTTATATTTATATTTATATTTAATTTAAATTTTATATATCTATATATAATATATATGAATAATTTAAAAAGAATATTAAAGAAAAAATCAATATTCTACATAATTAATTTATGTATTTTCTTATTAATCCAATTAAAACATATTTGTATTTAATCTTTTAAATAAATTTTGTGTAGTTCTATTTCTACAAATTTTATTTTCTAAATAAATATAAAAATAAAAATAAAATTAAATAATTAGTATCACGTTTAGTTTTATATTGTTAATTCTCTTTCTAATTTAAGTATTATTTTTAATATCAAAGTGAGTGTTTATTTTAATATCTTATAATTTAATATATATCATATAAATTCATTTTATGATAATTACCCTTTTATAGCACAGTAGAACTAAAATTATCAAAATAAACAAATAATTTAACTAAATTTATTATATGTATTCAAGTGTCTGTTTTATAGAATGATAAGGTTAAGATTATTAAATAAATAATTTAAATTTAAATTTTATTTTAAATCAAAATTAATACAATTCTTTTATAACACATATCATAATATAATATCTACAATGAGTTATAATCAAGTTATAATTGGTATATTATATAATTTTGTATTGTTTTTATTTTTTTCAAAAAAAAATTATATAATTTGATACAAGTGGAATTCATGATTTTTGATAAATTTAATTAATACAAACGAAGATTTGATTTCAGTTTGAAAATATGTCTTTTTTTAATAACTTCAAAATAAATTATTTTTATACGCTTTTTACATATAATCACGCATGGTGACAAAATTTTTTATCAATCATTAATAAATATATTTGTATTTGGCCTTTAATAATTAAAATTTTATACACAAAATATTAAAATTTAAAATTAATTTTTTATTTTAAAAATAAATTATCATGCATTGTACGGGTCACCTACGAGAGTTTTCTTTTAGAAAAATGTTTTGCACCTCGAAAAACTTTCCCCCGAATCCCCCGAATCACTGAAACGACGTCGTTTCAGTGATTTTGAATTTTTTTTCTTTTTTTTCTTTTTTTCCGCCATTGTTGACGCAGAGGGAGAGGGAGAAGAGGGAGAGGGAGAGAGAGAGAAAGAGAGGGAGAGGGAGATCACCGATCGCGTTGCTGATCGCCGATCGCGTCGCCCCCGCCTCCGTCGCCGATCGCCATGCTCTGCCGCGCCTCCGCTTTCTCCTCCTCCTCCGTCACCTTCTCCCCATTTTTTAGGCCCCCTCCAGTTCCCCTCCTCCCCCTCCCCCTCCCCCTCCTTCGTCTTCGTCTGGTTCTGCTGAAAAAAAAAAAAAAAAAAATTACAACCACGAAACGACGTCGTTTCGTGGTTTAGGGGGATTCGGGACGGACGGATTCGAGGTCCGAATCACAGCTCTTTCTTTTATATGATAGAAATTCTCTAGTGTACGGATAAGATTGTAGTTGTTGATTTGTCTTCATTGTATCGTCCAATCCAAAACCATCTCTAAACAGGGAGGAATCATAATTTTAACCTTCAGGCGGCCAAGTTAGGAAACAAATTTTCATTAAATCGGGGCGACTCTAGATGATTTTGTTGGTATTTTTTCACAATAATATAAGAAAAATATATAAAATAAATTAAATAGAAATGATAAAAAAAAAATTATTAGTGAATGAAATACAAAATAAACGACACAACTAAATATAAAAATAAATTATATTACATTAATAATAGAACAAATTATTAACATGGATAACTAATGATTAGAATTCATATATGTAAACAAAATATTGAAAAATTTAAGAACAAATGATAAGAAAAGAAGCAAATCGAAACATGTACCAAATAGTTTCTTTAAAACAAATTCATCGCCTCCAGATAAATGCTGGAGGTACGCCAACGTCATCTCTCGAGATACAACAAATAAAACCGATAATATAGAAATACCTTCTAAATAGTTTCAGCGAACTTGACAATGGATACACTCTCTCTAACAAGAACCCAGAAGAAGCTAGCAAAAGAAGATAAGAAAAAAAAATTTTGGTGTCCAACTTTTTATTTCAAAATACCATCTTCATTTTCCTTTAAAAATCTCTTCAAAATTATCATACCAAGTTGGAGTGAAAATGTCTCTGTTTATACAAGTAAGAGAATCTCTAGCCATGAAAGTTATACATCAATAGGGCCATCAAATGTCATTAACCAAGACCATCAACTCTAACCATTAGGGTTAGACTTACAAAGGTTGAAAATCAATGGCTACTAATATGGTCATTAACTCCATCGTCAAAAGATGAGAGTTACAAAGTCTAAACCTACCATGTGCCATGTGCTTAATATATACAAATAAATATGTATATAATAATATTTGAATAAACCAACTAGATGAGTCACAAAATAGATACTAATGTTAAGTCATAACCCGATCCAAGCTCAATCCTCAAACACATGCACAAGCTAAGCCCAACACAACATAGCTTAGTCTAAGCTCAAGATTGAATCCAAGTCTAAGACCAAACCCAGTATATACATAAGCACAAACCTAGGCCCAATTCAAACTAAGACTAAGTCTAAATCTGAGCCCAACTTTATTGATATCCACTTTATGAGATAATTCTTATTCACAACTCAATAGTTTCAGCTCATTATTTTTGTATTACATCCTTCTCACTTAAGAGAATACAAAATCACTCAGACCCACCTCAACCGGCGGTTGAGTCCCACTTTAATTTCGAATTAAAGTTGCCAAAAAATCATTATTTTCCAACAAACGGCCTTGTTTTTCATAAACTAAAAAAGTCAAAAAGTCGCTATCCTATTTAAGGCACATCATCTTATTTAAGTTAAATCACCTCTCTACCACATCATTTCAAACTCAACCCATATTTCATAAAAAGTTTAAAAGGGCACTTATTTATATCATTCCAAACCACACAATGTCAAATGAAACTTTTTTACATTTTTCCATATTGTTGTAATTTTTTTAATTTATAATTTATTTCTCTTTCTTTGAGATGCGAAATAACTAACAATTGAATTTAGGGATATTATTAAAAAAAATCCACCGTTTGACTCTAAAACAAAATAAATTCTGAATTTTTATTTTTGTCATTTTAAATTTTAATTTTTTAATTTAAATTATTTATCTATTTATATTAAGTAAAATTGATTAAAAAAATAATATTTTAGTCAATAAATTCAACGAAAAAGATATTTTAAAAATTTTGTATATACTTACATTGAGTTTAATGGATAAAATATCATTTTTTGGGGGTGTCAATTTTACTCAACGAAAATGGTTGAATCATTTAAATTAAAAATACATCAAAAGATCCGAATTTATATTAACAAAATTCAAAATTCAAAATTTATTTTGTTACAATAACCAAATTCAATGATTTTATTTGTAATTTCCACTTGAATTTATATTCAAGTTCTGTAAATATATTATTTTAATTTGATTAATCGATTTTAAATAAGAATTATCAATTTTAATTTTGAAATTATTTGAAAAAAATATTTCTAAACTTTTATATAAGATAGACATAAAGTTATAAAAATATCTTTAAAATATAGGTTTAATCAGATGCTGACAATAATAAGATTTTTGACAATTTCTTTTGAGACTTTTAATACTTGTGTTGAGAGTTTTGTGATGGAAAAACTAAAAATTGAAAGCGTAGATAAAACTGAAAATGACAGTTAATTATGTGTTTTTCATTGCTATACTTGTATTGATAAAGTGATTTGGAATTTTTTTTTCTTTGGACTTTTTACATTTTATTTTGTTATTAAGTTAACTAGTGCTTCCTTTTAAACTAATATTTTAATTTACTGAAATGAAAGTAGAATGAAGTAAAATGGTCATTATAATGATAAATGGTGATTTCATTTATAATATATTTTTTATTATTTTTTTTTAGTAAACCAAATGTGAAAATGTATATTTCGATATCCCCCAATGTTTTTCTTGTGTAGTGTGTAAGGCCAATGTCCTTGGTTGCTTGTGGTTTTGTGATCTTCGCCCTTTTTTTCCATCTCAAAAGATGAAGACAATTCTCTCCTTGATGACATTGTTGTTGGGTTGCATGGAAATCTCATATACATGATTTGAGAAATTATAATATATATATATATATATCAGGTAATGTTAGGATATACACTCTTCAAAATGTGTGTAGTATATACTTTTGTTATTTATTTTTGTGATATATCTTATGTATTTTTGTGATAAATATTACGTATTTTTTCGGTACCATTAAGGTAATTTTATGATTCAGAAATATAGTTATACATTTTGTGATAATGTTATTTATTTTTGTGATAGTGTTACACATTTTACAATTAGAAAATATTTAGATAAAAAAATATGTAATATTACTATAAAATGCATAACTTCTTATTTAAATCACAAATTATCATAACTCTATTAAAAAGTTACGGAACACACACCACGAAGATGCATAATAGGATGACATATTATACACACCTTTTGATGAGTGGTATACCATAAAAAAATTTCCATGAATTTAATAACATGAGTTATGACCAATAGCTGTCTTTTGTTATGATTTTTATAATGTTTATTTATATATATATATATAGGATTTGTTAACAAGTCTCCTAAGGACACTTATTAAATGTGCATTAACTCACCTTAACTCTTCCCAATATCATAAAAAAAAAATTGAATGGTTATAAATGATATATTGTTAGATGCCAAACTACTATTTTCTTTACCACTTTTCATGTTCAAAAAAAAACAACTATTTTCTTTAATTGCCTCTATTTTAATAATTTTATATACTTTTCATAATAGAATATTTTTAATTTTTTTTTTAATAAAAGTGAATGCCCTTTAATTTTAAATGAAACATTTCATGGCTTTTTTAAATAATAAAAAAAATTAAATGCCCTTTATTTTTAAATTTTTATTGACATTTTTCTTACACCATATATTTAATTATAACTGAAAATAGAGGACATTTATTTTTATTTTTTTTAAAAATCACAAAATGTCATTTAAAAATAAAATTCCTTTGTTGATTAATATTATGGAATTTTTTTTATATTTGTTATAATTTTTAGATTTATTTTTCTTACACCATATAATTTAAGTATGATTGAAATTTAAAAATTAAAAAAAACACAAAATGTTATTTACAAAAATAAAATTCAATTTTATATTTAAAAAAATCCATTATGAAAAGTATATTAAAATATTAAAATAAAGGCCATTAAAGAAAAAAGATAATTTGGTCTCTAACAACACAATATTATAACCTATTCAATTTTCTATGATAGTCGAGTTGATTAAGGTGAGTTGATGCATCCTTAACAATAACAACGGTCACACTTCTCTTCAGTCGGATATTGGATTGGAACATATTGTTGGGTTTGTGAGATTTATCATGGGTCATGTTTCAATAATCCAAACCTTTGAATGTGTAAACATCGTCGAGTATTGCATTGCTGCAAAAAAACCAATTGAATTGAATATCTATAGCTACTTGATCAAAACATATTTCTATCAATGGTAAATATGATTTTCAAAATAAATTATTGACAGAAATTTGATCCGATCAAGTAGCTATTGATATTTGATCAATGTAATTTTTTGTAGCCATAAAATACTTGATGAACTCTACATATTAAGCAGTTTAAATTATCGAAACAGAACCTGAGGTGAATCTCATTGATCCAAATAATACCATCCAATGAATTAGAGAGAATCTGATCCCTATTAACAAAACCCTTTTTTATTATAAACTTTTTGATGTTTAGTTATCAATGGTGTTGCTCGCAAGTCAAATTAATGATTGATGTTCATTATTTAAAAATGGGGTTAATTATAAAAAAAATTTAAGATTTTACATATTTTTCACTTTAAATCTTAATATTTTAATTTTGATAAATTAAATTTTGAAATTTTATTTATGTTTCAATATGCCCCCTCATCCATTTGCGGTCTTTGTAAAGTAATGGAGAATTGTTTTAGCGTTTTAAAGTAAAAAGTGCATAAAATCTTGAATTTTTTTAATTAATCTTTATATTTAATTTTTTTTGTATGTGTGTGTATATATAACTTACCTATCGTATTATATATGTATATATATGCTTGTATATATGATGAAAATTTTTTATTCAAATTTTGACTTTTTTGATTTCATCCATAATTTCCATGATTATTTAAGAAGGATTACTTGAAATGTAATTAAGTTTTTTTTTTTTGTTTTTTTTTTTTTAAGTCTACGTTAGAGTGTTTGATGCAGTTTTTATTTACAGCTTATGAGATAAAAATAACTTAAATAAGTTTTTTTTTTTTTTTTTTTTAAATTAGTGTTATTTGGTATAACTTATCTGACTTATTTTTATTTTTTATTTTTTATTTTTTATTTTACAACTTATTTGCCTTGTTTATAGTTTAAACCTTGGCGTTTATAATTTTTTATCTGACTTGGTATTGTTTATTTTGGGGGTTTTTTTTTTAATTTTCTTAAAAAATGGTTGATTACAAAAAAAAAATAAATAAATAAAAAATAACTCAAAGTTTTACATATTTTTCAATTTAAATTTCAAAATGATTCTTTGTTATCTTACACAGACAAAGATGGACGAGAGAGGCATATTAAAACACGGATGGAACTTCATAACTTAATTTGTTTAAATTAAAATACTGAAATTTAAAATAAAAAACGCATGAAACCTTAATTTATTTATTTATTTATTTTGGTAATTAACCTTTAAAATTTAACAACTGAAAGTAATAATGCATATTTTAAGAATGTATATTAATGTCTTTAGATTGATTATAATTATGTGGTATTTTGAAAAGATGGTTAAAAATTGACTTTTTTATGTAAAAAATGATCTGACTTAAAATAAATTAAAAGTTGACTTTAACCCTCCTCTATTTTCTTTTTTCTTTTTTTCTTTTTTTTTGGGTATGTCCCAAATGACCCCTATATTGCATCATAATCAACATCATTTCAAAACATAACTGGAAGTCACTTTGATCCTAGCTAACCCCACTTTGATTTGAATCATAACTATTACAAAAGGTCGTAATTAATTTTGATTTTATAATTTACTAACCTCACTCCAATAATTAATAACTAAATTCCATATTAATTTAAAGGGCAAATTAAAAACACATTTTTTGATATTTACTTAAATTACAAATTATTCTATATAGTTCTAGAAATTAAGGTTTTTAATTTCATAACAAAAAGGTCATTTTATTAATAGATCATCAAGTTAATTAATAGTTTTTAATAATGTTAAAATTTTATTTCAATTAATAATTTAGATTATTTTATTATTTTATAAATGAGCAGTTAGAAATTTCACTTTTTTCAATTAATTTTGTTAAATAAAAAATTCTGACATAAAGGTATTTTTAATTTTTCAAATCACAATAGATAATTCATATTTTAAACAAACTTTAAAGGATGTATTTGTAATTTATCCTAATTTAAAATCAACATCATTTTAAACTACTTTCAAAGGCGTATGGTATCCAAGTTGAAAAAAAAAACATATTATTTTTATTGATTAACAGCAACAGTGTGGGTGTTTGAAAAGTTACTATTTTAATAGGTTATTTTAATTTTTGATTATTTTAGTAAGCTAAAATTTTTGTGTTTGAGAAGATAGTTGAATTTTTTTATAATTGAATGTGATTTTGTGAGAGAAAAAATGAAATGATTATGAATTTAAAGTGATATTTTATCTTATTAATTATTTTAACCTATTTTATCTCTTTATAAATTTTAATTAAAAAAAACTAAAATCTAACTTACCGAACACCCTAGTGTCTTTTGTAATTGATAAAATTTAGGGGTCGTTTGGCAATGACTTTTTTAGTTGACTTTTTGACTTTTTTAATCTAAACTTTTTTATTTATTTAGTTTTCTTATTTGATTTTTTTGACTTTTTAACTTTAAAATGACAAATTTTTTTATCCTTTTATAATTTTTTGACTTTGTTTTGTCCTTTTGTAATTTTTTAAGCCCCAAACCGGGGCTTAATTAAGGTTTTTTTCTTGTTCAGCCAGCCCAATTGCTCAGCTATACGATTTAATCGCCCTATGCAAGTTGACTTGTGAATATCCGTCGGCAAAAAATTCAAAAAACAGCCCGTGACCATAACATTCATTTGGTTCATGTTTTCTAAACTCTTTTTTTTTTTTTTTTGAAAATTTTAGAGTTTTTGTTTGGTTATTTTGGAAATCAGACAGAGTTTTTTGAAAATTAATATGGGAGTATCTTTTGATGTGATACATTTTTTTTTTTATAAATTGTATCTCTCTTTAAGTTGGAGGAATACTTGAATTTGCAGTAATACATTTTTTTGAAAACTAAGAGGGAGATTTGTACAGAATAGTGGGCCGAGCTACACCAACACAGAATATGGTGTTGGGCCTTATCATGAGAGCTGCAGATGACGAGGGCCTTGACTGGCAGACATAGCAAGGATCTCAGAATCTCATTCGGACCATATTTGGGTACCGCGGTTGGAGAGGTCATGGCAACGTCGCAAGGTCAACTGGATGAGGCACAGCGTTGTGTTCCGTGGCACTATTTGGTCGTGATGACTTGCGGCATGCCCATGATTGTCACGACCCAAACCTGTTCCTATGGATTTAGTGTTGTAACCTGCCAGTAATCCTTAGATTACCAAAGGTCTCTGGACAGAATAACATATAATTAGGGGCTGCAGAAGCAAATATACAAAATACAACGTCCATCGAGCTATGCAGACATACATGGGACAAAAATAATTTTTATAAGCTTTTACAAACGTATATGTGACGTCACATAGATATAGTAATTATACGCCACTCCATGTACAGATCACCAAATAAAAACTATTCACAAGCCAAAAGTCAAAAAAGTTTTACATGTTCATAAAACATTGCCACAAGGCTTGAGTTGATTGGGAACCTCCTCGGGAGGCGCAAAATGTAGCTGACAAAACGAGATTCTAGGCCATCAAGCCTGGGCCTGGTCCCGTGCTTGATCACTTACATACATAATATAAATAGTGAGCGGGAGTCTAGTAAATAATAACCAAGTAAAGGGTTTTAATGAATGTTGTCCAAAATAATTACAGAAAACAGAAATCAGTAGTTAACAGAAAAAGGTTCATGATCATGTTCAGAAATCAAAATTCATAACAGAAACAGATTCAGTTTCATACTCAATATCGGAATTTGCAGTTAATCATACGTGGTACATTCATTAGCCCTAATATAAACAATTGACCCATAAAGGGATAGCCATAAAGGCATACAGTTGACTCACGTGCACGGAGACGGTTCAGTTGGCTCATGAGACGTACAGTTGGCCCATAAATGGGACGTATACATAAGGATCCATAACAGTTGGCTCATGAGACGTACAGTTGACCCATGATTGGGAGGTAACATAATAAATAACAGATGTCATCTGAAGCTAAGAATGCCACGAATACATTTCAGAAATATTGGACAACCGTTCAAATATGCAAAAAATAATAATATTTCAGAAAACAGATCATCTTTTATCATTCAGAAAATACTTATAATGGAACATAGCTTTACAAAGTTATTACTCACAATTAACAGATGGCTTCAAGGCAAACAGACGGCTTCAAGGCAAACAGACGGAATGGCAAGTCAGACGTCTTGCAGCGTGTGACCTATACAGTTACAAAGTGAACACGTACTGAATTACATACCTGGAAACATTAACTTAATTCTTTCTTATCTTGACGTGTTTCTACTTTTTATCCTCTTTATGATGTCTTAATCTTGGCCTAGGAATGCCTATGATGGAATGGGGATGCAAAATGCATTTGAAAACATTTAGTCAAATGCTGAAAACAGGGGTCTCCGCTCGAGCACAACTTCCTTCGCTCGAGCGGATATGCAAAATGTGAGTGGTCGCTCGAGCGTAACTTCCGTCGCTTGAACGATCTGCAAAAGTACTGGTTGTTAAATTTCTCTGCTTGATGCTCGCTCGACACTCGCTTGAGCGTAAGACTTAGACCTTTGCTCGAGCGTGACTTTCATCGCTCGAGCGGTCTGTAAAAACACATGAATTTCTGGGAACATGCATTTCACGCTCGAGCGGAAGTGCAAGATTACAGGGTCGCTGCTCGAGCGTAGAATTCGACGCTCGAGTGGAAGTGAAAAATCTGGAATTTCCAGATTGCACTCCCCAGCTCCAAGCTCAAACTTTACACCCCAAAACTGATCTTCTTGGGCCAAAATTCTGAAGAACATCTAGGAACTTGTAAAATATCATGGTTTGAAGATCATTTCATGAAATCAATGCCCAAAAATATGTCAAACATGCAACAATTCAACTTGAAATGTAAAAACATGGTATGAACATGACATGCATGTGTTCACTTGAGTTTATGGCTTTTAAAACACGATCAAATGTGATCCATTGATGAGAAATGTTATGAATTCTTCAACTTATGCTAGAATTATAACATGCATGGAGAAAATCTTTGAAAACAACTTCAAAATGCTATAAATATGCATGCATGTATGGAATGACTTATCTTTCTTCAATTCTAGCTCAATTCTCACATGAATTCATCTAGTTCACTTGTTTTCACACATTATTCAACTACATCACAAGGCCAAATACTAAAACTCTTACCTAGAGTATAGATTACACAAGTAAAGAAGCTTCAATTCCCAAATTCTTTGCAAATCTCCAATAATTTCTAGCAATTCTCCCATATCTCAACTTTTGCTCCCAATTTTCTTTATCTCTCTCTCTCTCTCTCCCATGTTTTTGCTTTTGTGTGAGCTCAAATGTCACACCCCAAACTTGCCCCTAAAAGTTTGGGCATGATCTAAACAGAAAAGGACACTTAACCTGATTTCATTTAGGGGCCTGACCGGAAGCTGCACTAATAAGTGATAAAAACTAGAAACTATGCCATCCATTGAGCTACTAAATTATGCCAGGATCATAAACATCTCATGGAACAAGTACATCAAAAGTCAAAATACGTTTGCGAGTTAGTTAATTACATGCCTCCACAAAGCCAACCCCGAGGTGGGGTATACAACAAAAATATTAAGTACATGACAACCTAAATCAAAAGTAAAAGAGTAAGCCATCATCTAATGAACTCCACAAAAGGAGGGTTCCGATCCAAAGCTTGGTTGTGCCTAGGCTGACAAAAGTATGACGATGCTGGGTTATGGTCGACCTCCTGGTTGGTTACCTCTGACGAGCGAGAACACAGGGTGAGCTAAGCTCAGTGAACAATAATACTGGTATGCATGTAAACATAATTAATACTGAAATCATGTAATCAGTCTGTCTTCGTATAGCTTGCCGGGACAATGTAATCGGTTCATACTATTCATATTTTGGCCCCTGGCCTAAGAACTTCACACATTCAGAAAAGAGTCCTTGGGTTCATAGTTTACAGTTCATCACATAGACCTTTGGTTCCTTTGATTCACAAATTCACAATAGCATAAGTTCGTATTTCACACATCGGCCCTTGGCCTCATACTTTCACAAAAGGCTCGTAGCCACATTAATTCACAAATGGCTCTAAGCCACATTGATTCACAAATGGCTCTAGGCCACATTGGTTCACAAATGGCTCTAGGCCACATTAGTTCACAAATTCACAATTTCCTTGGTACAGCCCAAGAGTCACAAGATGTCACATATGACGTATATGGCTTCACAACCTTTTTGATGCTTTCATCATTTCATATTGTGTCTATATATCTTGTACTCTCACAAGTTTGACAACGAAATTTGTAACATCAATACATAATCACATAATCACCACGTTAATAATAATAAATGGAGTACAGGTACATTAAGGTACTATTACTCACAGTGATGTATTGGCGTGCTAGTACCTTCGGAAGTGTGCCCTATACACAATCATTCTTAAAAATTAGTTTTCCTTTCGTTCATATGAATATATAATCAGTTCAACGTCATCAAAACAAATAGTCTAACAAGACCAGAGGGTACAGCACATAAAATAGAGCAACACAGAATTTTTCCTGAAAATCAGTCCTCCGCTCGAGCGCCACTTTGGCCGCTCGAGCGTAACGCACAATACCACCAAACATACTGAGAGGGTGAATTTTGCGCTCGAGCGGAATACTCTCCGCTCGAGCGTACAGAGTAATTTTGAAAAACTTGCTGAAAGAGTGATTTTTCCGCTCGAGCGGAATACTCTACGCTCGAGCGGACTAGACGACTTCTAAACCCCTGTTTTTCCTCTATTTGAGCCCTACTTTGATATTCAAACCTCAATCTCTCAATTACAACCATAATCAAGGATTACCTTAGTCCCAAATCTAATTAAACACACAATTATCTGATATATATATATGTTGATTCTTTCCACAAAATTGAGATGATTGACAAGATTAGGAACTTAACAAGCCATCTCTCTCAAGTTCTTCATGTTCTTGAGCCATAGCACATGATTCATATATATAGTTCTATGAAATGATGGTGTAGAACTAAGGAGTGAAGCATAATTTCTATAACACCTAAATTAAGTGTCAAAAGAACCAATTGATGGAAACCCTCATAATTCAAACATAAAGCATACATGAATCAAACAAAAACACATGAATTACAACTCTTAAGTTGCCATAACAAGGAGGTCTTGGGCTTACCTTGAATTGACTCCCAACTTTTAACAATTTGCCCAAATTCCTTGTTGAATCCCTTCTTCCCCAATTTCTCTTCTTTACCTCCTCTTATTTCCTCTCCCAAAATGGTACCCACGTTTTTGATCAAGATCAAGAAGTCTTAACAATATATATATGGTCATAGGTAAAGCATATAAGACAAAAATGAATCGTTTTATCATTTCAAAATTGAAATTCCACAAACATGCTTAATATTACTTAAAAATTATGCTGATCACAAATATATAATCATTTTCAGATAATTAAACCGTTAAGGCTTCCAATTCCTATGTTAATGCTCTAATAGTAACAGAGACTTTCTTACCTAACAGATAATGTTCAATTCATAAAGTATCAACTCATAGGACATATATACTTAACTTACATTCTCATGCAGTTTCACATTAACTATTTGAAAGCACCGAATAAAGACTAAAATATAGCAGAATTACATACGAGGGTGGGGTTATTACATCAAATGTATTGAATGAAGAAAAGAAAATGGTGAAGGCATATAAGAAGCCTTATATAGGCTCACTAAATGATAATTAATTAAGGTTAATTAAGCGGGTATTAATTTAATCTAATTTAATTGTTCCAAATCGAATTTTGATTAAACCTACCATAATGTTCTAAAAATTGCAAATAGCACATGAATCAAGTCAATTTCTGAATCAGATACCGATAATGTCACGCCCCGAACCCGCCCCTAGAAGTTCGGTGACGAGACCGGCCAGTAATCCTAGATTACCAAAGGCCTTACTGTACAAAACATGAATAAAAGGGGCTCGCGGAAGCGAAATAAATAACTAAGAGTCCAAGAGCTGTGTATAATATGAACATATGTTTACATGCCAAAAATGAGTTATTTACCCACCAATGTACAAACATGTATCCAAAATTCATATACAAAACAAATAAGCACAAGCCACATACACAACTGATACAAAACCAAACTACATACGGCCTTCGGTGCCTAAGACAGGCACCAACTCAGGTAGGCTTTCAAAAACGGCGGCTGAACACGGTCTCCGCCTAAGCTTGACTCCCCGACGGCTCACCTATAAAATACATACATACGGGGGTGAGCTAAAGCCCAGCAAGTAACATAGCAGTAAAGAGGTTTAATGAACGAAGTCCAACCTTTAATAAAATCATGATAAATCACTCATAATCATAATCAGTCATCAAATAAACATACGTAATGGCATAATCCACAGAACATTATATCACCAATCACCAAAGCGATACGAGATCTCGTGAACTAGCCATGGGCTTGTCCTTCCATGCGTCCCCCATGACTCATGACGCGCATGGGCTGCATGTTCTCGCCCATGACCCATCTATCTATGGATGCCATACTAGATTCGCAAAGCAGACATTCGTTCACATAAAACATTTATCATTTTAAAATCATATCATAAATGTAACACTTTTAAACGTAAGTCATAACAACATATCTTTACAGTAATGTTACTTACAGCGGTTACCAATACCGGTTGTACGATTCCACGTCTTATCCTGCAAACATCCACATGGATATATTCTTATCATTCAATAGCATATAAACATGTCATTTCCTTTCTACTTTCATTCCGTCTTATCCATTCTCTTTCTTCATTACAGTCATTTGTACCCATATCATTCATAAAATGCAAATTAATGCAATTAACATATCAAGATCATTTAGAACAACTTCCACAATTTTCCTGAAAATAAGCCCTTACGCTGTTCGGCGACTTTCGCTCGGCGACAAAGACAATTTCGCCAAAAGCTGGAGGTGATTTCTCCGCCGGCGGGATTCCCTACGCCGGCGGACCTGAAATCCAGAAAATCTGGTTCTTCCTCCTCTTCCGTTCTTCCCCTTTTCACAATCATTTTCCTTTACATGAATTCCATAATCAAAGTACTTGAAACCCATCTTAATTCTTTATCAAAACCCCAATTCAAACCCATAAGAATCATAAATAAGATCAACCCATGAATTAAGTTGAAAAACACATAAACATGCACATGAAGCTTCATTTCTTGACTTTCATGGAGGTTCCCTTCAAATATGCCCAATAAACATGATTCAAACCAGATTCTTGAGATTAATATGCTCGTAACTAAGGATCAATCATCTATTCCATGAAGTTAGAAAGAATTTCTTACCTTTTAGCTTGATTTCCCCTTTCCCTTTCTTCCTCTTCTTTCCCACGAATTCTCTTCTTTCTCACTCTTAGATATTTTGTTTCTTGCTTTATGAGTCAAAGAAGGTCAACAATCTTATCTATATAACATATATATCAATAGAACTCCATTTGAGCCAAAACGTGGACCAAACAAGACTTTACGAACCAGATAATTTTCAGTCCTCAATTTATTGATTCAGATGGTTCTAAACATTCCCGGCATCGCATAGGTATTTTACATTTCATTTTCTGATTCCATTTCAGTCATCGATTTCAGTCCCGAAGTTGTCAGTTCCACAGATATTTTTCTAAAAAACAACAGATAATCTTTATTTAAATCACATCTGAGCATAATTAATCACTGGTAATTACGACATATGATTCCGGGTCGTTACAGATAAGGCCTTCAATTCGCAAATCGAACAAAAACATGAATAAATCTTTCTACGTTAAACAGATATAAATACAAAATAATGCAATGCATATGTAATTCACTCAGGATTTCTTCTAAATTACATGTTAGGCATACTTAAGCATGAATTAACGCTAATCATGGGTCGGGGTTGTTACAATGATCGACAAATCTGGAGACAGTGCGCATATCTGCTAACCCAGCGTAGCACCGATTCATTGGCCGACTTGTCTTAGATCGGCGTTGGATTGACAAAAGGAAGTACCCCTGGTATAGCACACAAGTAATAGCGCGGTCCAGTATTTCACGTGGACCAATAAAGAGAAGAGAGAAATCCACTATTAATATACTTTAATACCTTTTGGCAGTGCGACAAACACTGTTTGGAGGTTTTAATCTCTACACGTGTAAGAAATGTAGATGGGAGCACAGCCGCCTGTCTAGAGAAGGACAACAAAGGTAGCGCACCCACAATCTCTGAGGCTACATGGCCAGCCTTGAAAAAGAAGAGCATGCAGACGTTAGAGGTAAGCAATTTCGAACTCTCTCTCTTTCTCTATAGTGCTCTGCCTTCTCTCTTCTCTAAAAAGCTAATTTAACCGTCGGAGGGGTTTTCCGGCAAATCCACCTGCCGGGTAGCTCACCTTTGTTTTGCTCACAGTGTAACGAAGTTCTAACAAAATGAAACGAGCTTGGTAGAGAAGAGGTACGGAGCGAGGTGAATATTTCTCTCCCATACAAAAACTAAACAAAGATCCTTTTTTAAAATAGAATTTTCAAATCACTTTTTGAAAAAATAATTCAAAAGAATAAAACCAAATGATTTTCTTAGTATAATGAAAATTTATGGCAATCCAATCTCTCTCTCGCTCATTGTTTGGAGGTTTTGGTCTCTACATGTGTAAGAAATGTAGAGGGGAGCACAGTCGGTTATCCAGAGAAGGACAGCAAAGTAGTGCGCCCACAATCTCTGAGGCTGCATGGCCAGCCTTAAAAAGGAAGAGCATGCAGACGCTACAGGTAAGCAATTTCAAACTCTCTCTCTTTCTACAGTGCTCTACTTTCTCTCTTTTCCAGAAAGCTAATTTGACTGTCGAAGGGGTTTTCTGACAAACCCACCCACCGGGTAGCTCACCTTTGTTTTGCTCACAGTGTGATGGAGTGAGACGAGCCTGGTAGCAAGAAGGTATGGAGCAAGGTGAATATTTCTCTCCCGAACAAAAACTAAACAAAGATCTTTTTTTTAAATAAAATTTTCAAATCACTTTTTGAAAAAATAAATTCAAAAAAATGGAACCAACAATGATTTCCTTAGTACAATGAAAATTTATGGCAATCCAATATCTTTCTCGCTCATTGTAAGCCAACTGTCCTTGGAAATCCCTTGTTTGTAATCTCACTCAAGCATATTTATTTGTTTGGCAAATTCTATGTCACGCATCCGCTTTTGAGGTGGGTAGCATATGTCCCAATTACGATGTTTGTAATTTTTAATTATGATTTATTGTAGTATTATTTATAATTTATTGAAGTTGTTTTATTCCACTATTAGAGTATATGATTAAATTGTTAATCCAAAGATATGCACATTCCCATATTTGGATTGCATAAATGATGATCAGCTTAGTAATACATAGGATTTTTAATAATTCAATACATATTTATTTGTGATTGGGGTTGCTGCTACGTATGGTGCGCAACAGCAACTGTTGTAGACCTTATTTGGCTCATTTCAAGGCCTAATTCAACAATCTAAACTATTCACATTTTAAAAGGTATCGAGTAGAATATACTTATAAAAAATCACGTCGATTAGATATCGTTATCTCTTTTCATTAAATCAAATTTGCATTGAGTTTTATATTTCAAATTATATTTATCTTTTTTCTTTTCAATACAAATGTGATTTGATGAAAGGGGCAACGATATCCGATTGACGTGATTGTTTACTAGTATATTCTATTCGATATCTTCTAAAATGTAAACGGTTCAAATTATCAAATTAGTCCCTAAAATGGGCCCAATAAGGTACGCAACGGTTATTGCTACGTACCATACGCAGCAGCAATCCCAAACTCAATTTATTCTACTAATTGAGTTGGACAATCAATAGAATGGTTAATCCTATCGCTATTACTCTAAAAACTCAAATAGGTCCATTATAATGTTGATTATGACATATTATAATTATTATTTTAATTATGATCCAAAAAGTCTTTGATTGTACCTTGTATATAATATTTGGTTATAACTCATTATTTTTTTAAAAGTCATGATTGAAAAATATTTAATTATGATATTTGTGTTGCATAGAGTGATTATGTTTAATAGTTCAAGTCAATACTTAAAAATGTAAATTTATTTAACGTAAAATAAATCAAATTTGTTTGATAATCATAATTGGTTGAAGGATGGATTGTTGTATTGGGCCTTCAGTGGGTTAGGCCCAAAGCATCAGCCCTCACCACTTAAATGAACTAATCTATATATGCTGTCCTCCTAGAATATTCTTTCTTCATCACTATTAACAAGCGACCTTTTTCTTTTTTGTTTTCTTTAAAAAAGGAAATTACAGCATTTTTATTAACTTTACGGCCCATCCCAATTGCGGAATTCCAGCCGATGAAAATAGGTGTACAAGTAGGGGTGCAAACGAGCTCGTTTATTGAGCTCGAACCGATAAAGTTAATTTTGTCAAACTCCGATAAATTTTTTTAATATTATTTATATTATTTAAATATAAATTTTAAATAAAAAATATTATTTATATTATTTAATATATAAAAATGCATTTATATTATTATTTATATATATATTTATATATTTTAATATATAAATAATGTATTTATATATTATTTAATATATAAATAATATATTTATTATATAATTTAATTATAGATAATCGGTTCATTTGCAGCCCTATGTACAAGTCAGAGCAAGTGCCTAGCTTGCCTAGGAATGATTGATATAAGTATACTTATTTAAGTTATATTATTTTTTTATTTTGATAAAAAAATTAAAATATATATTTATTTAGATTATTCTAAATAAATAAGAAACAATCTTGTATTTCAATATTGAACTCAAAATTTTTCAAATCAAAGATAAATTAACAGAGTAATGGAATTAATGTCACAAGTCACAACAAAAGTAGAGAGTATACAATGCCGAATAACATCTCACCTAAATATTTGGTGTCAAAATTCATATTATTTTTGTAGGTCATCCATGCTGCATTTGATCATGTCGAATAAATTCATCCGATACATTGTAGAATAGTAATGACACTAAGCATTATTCATATATATTGCTGCTAAGTTGTTGGGATCCAATCATAACCCGTATTTAAATGCGCAACATTAAAATTATCTATTTTGCTTCGGTTTATAATCCTCATTTGGAAATTATATTACCATACTCGGGATCCTCACATCAAGTGTCATAACTATTCTACATTATATGACACTAATCATTATTCATATTCATATTAGGTGAGGTTATAGGATTTGGGAATGCTGCTGCATAACCCGCGTAGCAGTAGAATTTATTATGCGGCAAAAAAAACTCATTTTGAGATCCATTTTGATAATACAAACCGTTTAAAGTTTAGAATATATCAAGTAGAATATGCATGCAAAAAATCAAATTAATCGGATATCGTTTGTCTATTTATTCACTCTTATTTGTATTCATTTTAATATTTCAAATTACAATTATTATTTATTTTTGTAAATACAAATGTGAGTGGATGAATAAGCAAACGATATCCGATTAACTTGATTTTTTGCAAGCATGTTCTACTTGATGTATTCTAAAATGTGAATGGTTTGGATTATCGAAATAGGCCCCGAAATGGACCCATTTTGCCGCACAATAAATGCTGTTGCGCAAACTATGCAGCAGCATTTTCAATTCTGAGGAGGTCATAGCATGGTACTCTGGCAGCACAACGACACCGTTTTGTTTATTATATAAAAGAAAACAAAATAATTTTTTTTGAAACACATGCACCAGTTAAGCCGCAGTCTTGTTTTAGGTGACAAGAGTGTAGAACAACACTTTTCGATTAATTTTAAGAAAATAAGGCGTAGCTACAAACAAAACAAAAATAAATAAATAAATAAAATTTATGACGTAGTACACTAATTTCTCAAGTATTTATATATTTAAATTTTAAAAAAATAGTTAATAAATTTTATTTTAATACATTTTCTTATATATATTTTTCAAAAAATTTCAGTTAATTCAATCGTGCAAATTCCCATGGAGCCTTCGTCAAGTTTGGACAAGGATAAATTTTTTAATTTCTTTAGCAATTTACAACCATCCTCACAAAATTGAAAGATATGACATTAGATTAATATGTAACTATTGCCTTATCATTATTGTAATTTTTACTTTTCATAAATATTGGGCTCGATCATATTATGTTTACTCATTTTAATGATTTTAAAATTTGAATTTTGGATCATTTGGTATGTGAAGGAATTGCATTTAGAATGATATTGAACATTGAATTTATTGGTTGGTTCATAGTTTGAATTTTACTTTATTTTTTTTTATTTTGATTTAATTAGTTGTTATGTATGTATTGGCTTATTTTTCCTACGAAAAAAAATATCATAAATACGAGCGTGCCAGCAAAGATTGAAAAATCCTTACAAATTAAATTCAAATCAATTATTAAGTGATTGCATTGACGGTTCTTTTGCCTTAGTGAAGAGAACTTCAAAATTGCTAAATGTAGAGAAAAGAAAAATTAAAAGTAAAAAGAGAGAGACAGAGAAAGATAATTAAGTGAACAATCAAACTAACTATTAATTTATCTCTACTCCTATGCTTCGAAAAGGGAGTACATAAAATAAAATGTAGATAACTTACCTCTACTCCTATACTTCAAAAATGAAGTGCATAAAATAAAGTGTAAAAAATTAAGTGCAGAAAATATAAATGATAAGAAAAATATAAATCAATTGTCTTTGATTTGAGTTCTCCCTTCTTTACAATGTAGCCATACATGGCTATTTATAGATAAATATTTATAGGAAAAAACTACTTAATAACTACCATATTCTTTCATCTTCTCAATTTCATACTCCATGATTTTCCATAACTTCCTTCAACATCCACTTCATACTCTATGTTCTCCACTTTGTTCTCCATCATCTTTCCACATTTTAGAACTTCTATCATAACCTCCAAATGAGTAGGAGGATGTCACATGTCTTGCAATTATATAAATAATAAATAATAATAAAATTACAGATTTATGATGCCCACAGTATGGTAACTACATGTACTTTTTATATTATATGATTGTTATAGGTTATATAATTGAAATACTATTTGTTTCAAGTGCTTATATTTCAATATCAGTTTTCTTTTAAAATTTAGAGTAAATTACATCGATTGTCCCTAAATTTTGTCTCTTGTATCATATTGGTTCCTATACTTTTAATTTGGCTCAATTTTGACCCTTAATTTTTTAGATTTTTATGTCAATTTGATTTAATTGATAATAACGTTTGGATTTTAGATGAAAAATAATTATTAAGTTAGTTGATATTAACTCAGTAAATTGATAAAGTTTATAAATTTGTCCTTACGTAATACATGTTGCTTATATGCGCATTTTTCATTAAAAAAAATTAACAATTATAATGAACTTAATCAAATTGGAACAAAGTCAAAAATATATAATCAAAATCGAATCAATTAAAATTATATGAACCAAAATGACATAAAAATAAAATAAAAGAACTATCAGTGCAATTTACCCTAAAATTTAATTTTACAAAAAAAAAAAAAATGATTTTGAGACAAATGAAATAATTATAAAATTTAATTTCTATACAATTTTTTACTTCTTTTTTTCAACTAATCAAACATATTATTTCTTATAGCAAATGCGAATTTTATTTCTATTTTTTTCACCAAAATCCATTCACTACAATTCAACTCAACAGAAAACGGTGGGTTGTTTCAATTATTATTTTTTATTTTTTTGTTTTGTTTTGTTTATAACTTTTCTCTTAATTTTCCAAAGTCAACTTAAAAGTGTTCTACACTTTTTCCACCTAAAACAAGACCACACGGCCTAACGCATGCACGTGTTTCAATTTTATTTTTTTTTTAATAAAATAAATAAAACGGTGCCGCTGTTAAGTGCCGTTGTGCCGTGACAGCACCTACCCCGCTTCATCATTTGATGGGATTCACATTCAGTTGAAAGTAATTTCATTCAAAATCCATCATAGTTTGTAGTGTTGTAACCATTATCAATTTGGCTATAGTTTTTTTTTATATACATTTTAGTGGCTACATCACCTTTCAACAAATACATCATGCTATGTTGTAGCTTTTGTAGAAGGAATTGTTGGTGTATATGCACTTGTGTTATTTTAAAATTAAAATTATATATATGTCTAGAGTAATGATTGAGATTCTTACAAAAAATTTATTCTATAATCTCCATATCATCCTATGTGATAGAGAGAGGAAGAGAGATGTGTGGAACCTCTTTGGGGATGACTTCGACACCTCCAAAGTGATCATGACCTTCCGTATGTGTGGGATCCATATTATGAGTAGTCTAAATTTGTGAGGGTCTTGTAAAGATCTTGTGAGGGTGGGAGTCTCAGTCACCACTCAAAAAGGAAAAACAAAAACACACATGAACTAATCACACATATTTAGGGGTCATGGGGGTCCCAAGCTTTTTTTCCATTATAGTGTATTTATGTGTAGAGTAATGCTACGGACCACCAATAATCTACCAAATATTTTATCAAATCTTTTACATGAGTGTGGGATCGACACACATTCATAGCATTTTCTTTGTGTATACTCACATCATTAGTATAGTTAATAAATACATAATAATGCAATATGATAAATGGAAAGGGTAACTAATTATGCATGCATTATGGTGAGTTATAATTATATTTTATGTGAAAGGTTATGAGTTACTTGAATTTATTATTACATTTTAATATGAGACTCTTCAATCGTTTGTGGGTGTATATAAATTAGAGCTTGTGCATTATTAGACAATCTATAAAATGTGTTTTTATGATAAAACTTTGGACTCATCTACTTGTGCAGGGTTGGTGGAGTCAACATGACTAAAAGTCGGGTTGTTTTTCTTGGGAATGATAGGCTAATATGTGATATTTTATTGCATCGGAAAGTGGTAGTTTTACCAATCAAGAAGGATCTGAATCTCCTTTAAGAGAGCGAGATTACTGGACATCAGTCCGATTTATTCTATATTCATATATCTAGTGATGAGATGTGTAATACATATTTAAAATAGTGGCCGAGGAGTAATAGCTGTGGATGTAGACAAATTTATTGAACCACGTAAATCTAATATCTTCTCATAATGATGATTCTTGCCTATATTTATTTTGACTTTATAATTCTTTATTTATTTTGATAAATTCTCCAACAAGACCTTTTTCATTTGCTATGTGTGTCGTGGGTCATTCTCAATTTCTAGACTGATGAAAATTAGATCATTAAAAATATATATATATTAGCAATTTTTTTTTGTCTTTATATAATAGACTTCAATTATATAAAATTTGATAAAATTATATAAATTTTTTAAATCTCAAAAAATTATTTAATAATTAAAATTATATTTAAAAAATAAAAAAAAATTAAAATTAGAAGATACGGTGTCCATAGATGATCAGCATCCGCAAAAACGAAGTTAAAATTCGACCAAAATGTGAACACAAAGCTTGGGACCAATGGTGTAAATAATAATAATAATGAAAATTGACTAATGAACACTAGGCTAAGCAGATGCTTGATCAACCAATTCACTACTGATTCAGACTGCCTAACCATTATGGGTCTTCCCCCACCCCCCGCTCTCAGAAAGACCCTATTACATCATGAATTCCATGTATGCCACTTGTTGGTGATAATTACAAATAACATATCAGAAAATAAAAATTACAATAATTATTAAAAAGGCTAAGGCGTAAAAAATTCGCTCTCTTTAAGGAGATTTAAGTCCTCTGCGGTTAGGCAAAGCCTCACACTGGTGCAGCAGAAAAACCTTGACTTGTCCCCCTAAGATACAACAGCCCGACTAAGTCGTATGGTTTGTCAATACTGCACAATTGGTTAAATCCAAAATTTTATCACATACACCCTTTTTATTTGCCTGATAATCTCACTCAAAACATTACAAAACAACAAACTTCTTCACTCGTGTTCACTAAAGATAAGACATAAGTTAATATATATATATAGAAATCAAAAAAGATTCTTGGCGGATAAGTTACTGGAGATAAGACCAAGACTTGCTGAAGACGACTTGGAAGACTTTGAAGACATGGACTTGACTTGGAAGACCTAGATTTGGAAGTCTTGGAATGGATAGGAATGAGAAGACTTGAAGAAGACTTAGATGGATAAGTCTAGCAAAGACTTGGAGAAGACTTGGATAGATAAGACTAGCAAAGACTTGGATGGATAAGGCTAGCAAAGACTAGGCAATGACTTATCTTGGAGCTCGGAAAATCATTATAATATTAAAATACCTGCTATCATTCTCCCACCTATTTTAATATTATAGGTAACAAAAACTGAGATTATTAGGCAAATAAGGATATTATGCAT
Organism: Camellia lanceoleosa; assembly: GCA_025200525.1. NCBI lineage: Eukaryota > Viridiplantae > Streptophyta > Magnoliopsida > Ericales > Theaceae > Camellia > Camellia lanceoleosa. The sequence goes on along the minus strand of CM045771.1, from coordinate 80,836,237 downwards.
TATGGTAGGTGTGCTCTGTATTGAACCTCCATTAGTGAAACAATAATATTTACTCCAGAGCCAATAGTATGCTCAGCATTGAACTATGACTACTTAAGGGAAATAAATAATTATTGCACACACATAATATTCTAGGTGTTCACCAAAGCTTTAAAAGCTAGCACATTACGGCCTGGTGAGATCCCAGGATTCATGAGTGTATTTGAGAATTAGTCCAAATCTCATAGGTAGCGGCCCCACTACCACACTCACATAGGTGAATTCTATCAAGGTTGCTCCTGTAACTATGACACCCCACTCAATAAGAATTACAGAAATTCATTAAGAATTTTTTAATAACTCAACCTCTACAATGTTACAGAATAAATGCACTTACATCATAGGGATAGGTAAAAAGTAATTTAGTGCATTTCTCACGGCCATCATATGATCGTTTTTCTCATTGAACTCAGTTACAGGATCTCTGGTCCCTGGGTTGAGTATCCTCATACATGGCTCCTGTTATATTCAATGGGCTTCAACCCCATCCCCCTCGATGTATTCCAGACTCTATCTCTTGCTAAGGCCTTAGTTAATGGATCTGCAAGATTATCACCAGATTTAATATAATCCACATTTATGATGCCATTATTCATATAAGATCTCACAGTACTGTGTTTTCTTCTGATAGGTCTGGATTTACCGTTATAATAACGGTTATTAACTCAACCAATTGCTGCGGTGCTATCACAATAAATCAATATAGGTGGAATCGATTTTTCCCAACAAGAGATTTCGTTTAACAAATCTTTCAACCAATTTGCTTCTTCACTAGCTGTAGCTAAAGCAATAAGCTCAGCATTCATTGTTAAATTAGCAATAATGGTTTGTTTTTTTGATTTCCAACTTATAGCACCACCTCCCAATGTAAATAAGTAACCAGTGGTTGATAATGAATCACCTGACAAGGTATTCCAATCGGCATCACAATAACCTTCAAGTACTGCAGGATACTTATTATAAAACAAGCCATATTTTATGGTACCAAATAAATATTTCATAATACGCTCAATGGCTAGCCAGTGATCACTGCCAGGCTTGCTAGTAAACCTGTTAAGTACTCCAACGGCATAGGCAATGTCAGGTCTAGTACAGTCAGTCGCATAACACAAGCTACCAATCATACTAGCATATTCCTTTTGATTAATTACATCCTCATCGTTTTCAATAGGAAATAAACGCACATAAGGATCAAAAGGAGTAAGACAATGCTTGCAGTTATAAAAATTATATTTTCTCAAAATTTTCTCAACATAATGCAACTAATCAAGAAATATACCATCACAAGTTTTGGTAATTTTCATTCCCAAAATATAATTAGCCTCACCAAGATCTTTCATATCAAAATGGCTACTAAGCATATTTTTAGTTTCCACGATGATATGCAAATTAGAGCCAAATATAAGTAAATCATCCACATAGAGGCTAATAATGACATGTGAATTTTCTTCAGATTTATAGTAGATGCATTTATCACATTCATTCATTTTATAACCATTCTCAATCATGCAGGAATCAAATTTCTCATGCCACTGTTTAGGAGCCTGTTTTAAGCTATATAGGGATTTAACTAGTTTGCACACTTTGCTTTCCTGACCGGGTTCCATAAAACCCTCAGGTTGATCCATATAGATTTCTTCACCTAAATCTCCATTTAAAAAAGCTGTTTTAACATCCATTTGATGAATTTTTAGATCATGAATTGCAGCCACTGCAATTAATAATTTAATGGATGTAACTCTAGTAACCGAAAAAAATGTATAAAAAAAAATCAAGATCTGCTTGTTGCTTAAAACCTTTCGCAACAAGCCTTACTTTATATTTATCAATAGTTTCATTCGGTTTAAGTTTTTTTCTCAAAACCTATTTACAGCCAATAGTTTTACAACCTGGTGGTAAATCTACTAATACCCAAGTTTTATTAAATAATTATGATTCCATCTCATCATTTATAGCCTCGTTTCAAAAAACAGAGTCAGGAGATGCCAAAGTTTTTTGTAAAGTTAATGGAGTTTCCTCCACATTAAAAACATGATAATCAGGACCAAAATCTTTTTCTAATCTGGCTCTTTTACTCCTTCTTGGTTCAAAAATTACAGTATCTTGGTTTTGTAAAAGAGAAGTAGAGGAATTGGTTTCAGATAAAATATTTTCTTGATAATTTTGACCCCTACCATTTTTAGATTTAAAAGGAAATTTTTCTTCATGAAAAATTGCATCACCTGATTCAAAAATTATTTTATTTTCAATATCAAAAATTTATAAATTTGTACTATTTGTTGCATATCCAAGAAAAGCACAAGTGGCAGCTTTCACACCTAATTTAGGTCTTTTAGGGTCCACAAGTCTAACAAAAGCTAGACAACCCCAAATCCTCAAATATCTCAAATTTGGCTTATACCTTTTCCACAACTCAAAAGGTGTAATTTTTATTTTTTTATGTGACACTCTAGTCATGACATAACATGTAGTTAAAATTGCTTCTCCCCACAAATTTGAAGGAGCACCTGCTTCAATTAATATAGCATTTGTTAAATCAGTTAAAGTTCTATTTTTCCTTTCTACTACACCATTAGATGCAGGTGAATATAGTGGAGTAGTTTCATGGATTATTCCCAAAGACTGAGCAAACGAGTTGAATCCAAAAGATTCATACTCCCGGCCTCTATCACTTCTATACCTTTTAATCTTTTTACTGAATTGATTTTCAACTTCAAGAAGAAATTTTTAAAATTTTTCAAAAGCATCACTTTTATTTTTCAACAAGTATACATAAGTGTATTTTGAAAAATCATCAATAAAAGTGATAAAATATCTATTTCCACCACGTGTTAAAATTCCTTCAAATTCACATAAATCAGTGTGAATTAATTCTAACAATTCAATATTTCTCACCACACTTTTATAAGGCCTTTTAGTTATTTTTGCTTGACTGCAAACTTCACATTTCTCAAACTTATTTGTTAGTTTGGGAATTAATCCTAAACTACTCATGACTCCCACATATCGACTATTAATATGACACAGACGAGCATGCCAAAAATTCATAGAAGACAGCATGTAAATAGAAACATATGTTTTCTTATTTTCAACATTTAATTTAAACATTCCATCATAGGCATACCCTTTTCCTACAAATATGTCTTTTTTAGTAATTACATATTGGTCAGATTCAATAGTCTGCTTAAAAACCAGCTTTGTTGAGCAAATAACTCGACATCAAATTTTTTCTCATGGACGGTGTGTACAACACATCTTTTAAAGCAAGCACACATCCAGAGGTAAAATTCAGCTCAACATCCTCATACCCGAGCACCTTGGTTAAATTGGAGTCACCAAGCATGACAGTCCTCTCCTCATTAAAAAGAGTGAAATTTTTGAACCAATCTTTATCATAGCAGACATGCCTATTGGCACCAGAGTCTGCCCACCACCCTTCCACAGATTGAACCATAAAAATATCTGTGACCATAGCCACAAATGGTTCCTCGGTAACATTAGCCTGTGGTCGAGGCTGTTGTTTTCGAAATTTATAAGTTCGAGCAATATGCCCATTTTTGCCACATACAAAACATATCACATTTGTCATATCTTGTGAAGGGGGTTCTTGGTTCCATTTCATTTGCCTCGGGTAATTTTTATTTTGTGACCTTTCAGTATTTTTTCAAATTTTCTTAACTGGCTTCAAGTGACTATTTTTATGAAATCGACCTTTAGGTAAAGTATTTCCAGAAGTTAAATTTACCTTCGCAGTGAAATGCTCTTGTGTCATAAGCGCATCTTGTCCTCGTGCTTCATCCTTCACCCGAATCCGTGTGATTAGAGTCTCCAAAGACGTCTTTTTTTGCTTGTGACGCATCGACTTCTGGAACTTCCTCCAAGATGATGGAAGTTTGTCAACAATACCTGCTACAACAAGATTGTCTCCAATTTTGATGCCTTCAGATCTAACTTCAGCCACTAGCATATGAAAGTCTTGAACTTGCTCCACCACTGATTTTCCATCTATCATCTGATAGCGGAAAAAACGGCTTGCAACGTATTTTTTAGCGTCTGCCTCTTCAGTGTCATATTTGTTCTGCAAGGTTTTCCAAATTTTCTTGGCAGTGGTGTAAGTAGTATCATAATAATCATAAAATTGATCTGAAAGACAATTCAAAAGATAGTATCGACATTTATACTCATCTGTGTTATATTTCTCGATTTTTTCAAGATGAGTGGTATATTTCTCGTCGGTCATCTCTTCAGTGGGGACTTTGTTCGAATTTTTCTTGGTTAGGATATAGGCCACCTTGAGGAGACTGAGGTAGAAAGCACCTTGCCTTTCCATCTCTTGAAATGAGCTCCCTTGAACTAGAAGGGCTTGTTGAGATCGCCGGTATTCTCGTTGAGCTTCTCCAGTACTGGCTCCATGGATTTTTGCTACTTGAATCTCCTTAAAATTGTTGGTGATAATTACAAATAACACACCAGAAAATAGAAATTACAATAATTATTGAAAGGGCTGAGGCGCGGGAAATTCGCTCTCTTTAAGGAGATTCAAGCCCTCAGGCAAAGTCTCACACCAGTGTAGCAGAAAAACCTTGACTTGTCGCCCCCAAGATACAACAGCCCGACTAAGTCGTATGGTTCACCAATACTGCACAATTGGTTAAACCCAAAACTTTATCACACACACCCTTTTTATTTGCCTGATAATCTCACTCAAGACATAACAAAACAACAAACTTCTTCACTCATGTTCACCCAAGATAGGACATAAGTTTATATATATATATAGAAATCAAAAAAGGTTCTTGGTGGATAAGTTACTGGAGATAAGACCAAGACTTGGTGAAGACGACTTGAAAGACTTAGAAGACATGGACTTGACTTGGAAGACTTAGACTTAGAAGTCTTGGAATGAATAGGAATGAGAAGACTTGAAGAAGACTTAGATGGATAAGTCTAGCAAAGACTTGGAGAAGACTTGGATAGATAAGGCTAGCAAAGACTGGGCAATGACTTATCTTGGAGCTCGGAAGATCATTATAATATTAAAATCCCTGCTAACACTACCTGCACTCAAGTTGCAACTTAACTCCAATTAGTAAAAGAGGAAAAAAAAAAAAAAAAAAAGAGGAGGTATTAAAAGACCATTTCAACCTCATGTGACCTAACCACTACGGATTTACAATCTTAAACTTTTGAGTTCAAGTCTCTCAAGAGATTAGTAGAGGTTTGTTTCATTTGTAACTTTAAAACTTTCACGGATTAATTTTTGATTGTCTAGATATTAGGTAATTCAAATCCAATTAGACTGAGTTAGGTAGGAGACATTTGGAATAAAACAAAGAACTACCATGGAATTTATTTAATTATTTATTTTTCAGATAGTTAGTTGTTCAATGTGATGGTGGAAGTTGATTTTGTGTTGTAAGAGGGAGATGATTGGAAAACAAAATTGAGTAAATGGACAAAATTAACCATAAAATAATGTTAAAAAGTCTAAATCATCCTTTTTTTTTCGTTAGTTCGATAAACCGAAGCAAACATATGATATACATTGTTATAATGTTTTAAACATTCAAATTTAAATTGAAAAAATTAAAATTTTAAGATTTAAATCAAATTCTATTTTTTTATATACTTTTTTAAAAAATATATACAATTCTATTTCATCATTTATAATCAAACAATTTTAATTTGATTTAAATTATAAATTATATTATGTAAAAATGGATAAAAATTCAATTATAGAATATCTAAGAGGGTAATTTATATGAAAATTGGGCGAACGTTCACAGCCTCAGTCACGAAATTTGAGTAATAAAGGCTTAGAGTTACTCCGGTCTTGAAGAGGCATAAAGTTACTCGAGTCTTAAAGAGGGTTAGCTCGGTCACCATACTAAAACTTCTACCGGTTATGGCGCAGTATGGCTAGCCCGGTCTAAACCTTGCTAAAAATTAGCTCGGTTTAGATTTACCACAGTTTGTGGAAGAAGAGCTGAGGTAAGGGCAGTGGAAGGACGAACTGAACTAATCACATCACCTCTCTACTTTTCTGCACACCTTTTCGTAAAAAGTCAAAAAATTACTAAAATAGCCTGTTCCCAAACCAAGCCTAAGGATAGTTCGGTCTTCTCTATGGCTCGGCATGGCCATACTTACTTCGGCCCTATTAGAACTTGACCATGGTAAAACCATCTCACTTAGTTTAAGTAGTGAGGGGGGTGTAGAAGGATAAGTATTATCTTTCAAGAGTATGAATCCTAGGAGGACTCTGTATGGAGGAGTAAAAGTCCTACTAGGATTGTGCCACACGGAACCTATAAAAACTCACAAACATCACCTATGGAGAGGTAACGCAACTTTGATTTTCGAATACACAGAACTTTTGTCTACTTGTCTATTTTTCTGACTTAGGCATCGGAGAGGTTTCCGACACACACCTGCCAGCTAACTCACGTTTGTGTTTTCGAGGGGAGAAAGCATGACGAGCGCAAACTTGATCAACAGGATTATACGAGAAGATTTATTTCTTTCCCGTACAATATCTATTCAATTTTCTTGGAACACCAATTTAGTGGTATGTTTGCCCAATAATAAAGGATTATTTAAGTTGTATTTCAATCATGAATTTGGATATAATTTTTCAAATCTCTATCTAAATTTAGTGTTTCATAGTCATATTATAATTACTACCTCAGCAAAATAAAAAAATAAATAATATAGACAAATTACAAAATAGTTTTGGTTAGGCACATACCATTAGACAATTAAGGTGTCATTTTAAATAAATTTTAACTCGAGTAGTTGAATTATATAATTTGTTAAATTGTCTTACTCTGATTTTTTTAAAAAAAAAAATCAGCAAAATTATTATAAAAAACATATATAATTGAAAAACCAGACTCCAAATCAGCATTCAAAACCATGTATTTCATCTTTAAATGGTCCACGGCCCAAGTGGTGAGCCACCACCAGCACCAAACAATAAATTGTGGGGTCCACACGTTTTGGGCCACCAGCTTCCCGCTTTATCGACCAGGGACCCCACCGCACCCCACCCATATCAAAAAAAATAGTATTAGGTCATTTTCAATGGTTCATTAAATCTTGTATTAGATTTAAAATTTGATAAAAAAAAATTATTTTTTAAAATTTTAATAGTTTCAATAAATTGATATCAAATTGAGAAAATATCAAAAGTTTCACTAAACTGAGAACGACTTACTCCTTTCACCAATTCACTGTGCATAGCCGTTAAAACAGAAATTTGTAAAAATTTTACACTAAGTAGTCGACCACCTGATTGATCACCTGATCAATCTCTTGGTCGACCACCAGGTGACCAACCGGTCAACCAGCTCATGCAAAAATTGGCCAGCAAACTAGTTCGAATTACTGGTTCAAACGGTTCAAAAAAAATTATAAAAAAAAAAAAAAAATTGGCCTTACAGGTCGACCAGCCGGTCAACCAACCGGTCGGCCACTTCCCTTTTGATGTACGGTTGAAGCAAGCCATATTAGATTGAGAAAATTAATTTTTTTTTACTCAAATTTAATGAAAAAATTGATTCACCGTTAAATATGCTCTTAGTGAGTGTTGTTACATAATTCTTAGAATAAGATTATAATAAAATAAATTTTTTGTAAACTTCTTAGTCCCGACATAAATAATGTGTCTTTTTTCCTATTTATTCTTCTTATTTAATACATTGAAGTAGATCTCACTACCACTTGATACATTTTAACATTTTTGTTAGAGGACCCTTCACTCCCTAATCAATAAGTATTTAACAAAAGGGGTGTTTGTTTGGATTTTTTTGAGTTAACTTATGACTTTTGGCTTTTGAAAAGTTATTTTGGATTGTTTAGTTAAACTTATTTCAAACAGTTTCTAATTCTAACGATTTATTTTAAGTCAAAAAAGCTGATTCTGAGAAACTGTTCACCCTTTGTTTCTGATTATCAGTTTTTACTGTGGATATATTAATTTACGGCTATACTCTTAGATTTTTTTTATTTTTTATTTTTTTTAAAATAAAAAAAGACCCAAATGAACTATAGAATATTATTATTATTTTTTATGAGAAATATAGACAAGTAGTGAATAACAAAAAATAAAAGTTAATTGAAAAAACTAATTCACAACTTATTTAACAAACACTACTCAATAATTTAAATCTATAATTCAATAGTTACATCAAACAAATTAACAATTTTTGATTAAAATCATAATCTATAATTTGTTAAATTATAATCTATAATCTATTTTAACAGTTATACTAAAGTGGGCCAAACAACAACAGTGAGTCTCACTTTACTTGTTTCTATCTACATTTTAACCGATACTTTTCATCTCAATTGAAGATGTTGTGCTTTTCTTATTGAGCTAAGAATTACTTTATGACAAGGATTATCATTGATACAAAAGGAAGGCCTATTTCCATAATTGATCTCTCAAACAAGTGAAACTAGCATGAGTTAAAGACCTAACAATTTAAAATGCTAATAAAAATAATGTCTAAATACCATTTTATTTTTTATAATTTTAGCATACATAATGTTGAAACATTGTTTCAACTTCCATTTGAAAAAAAAAAATCCTAAAGCAAAAAGGTTTATTTACAATTACATGAGACCATGATGTTACATTTGCAAATTCCTAGTACTCTTCGAACGAAAAACAGAAAATCAAAAACAGAGTGAGAGAAAGTTTGTGGTCTGCTTTGCATGTAAGAATAGAGTTTGAGCAATCTCTTCATGATTTTGAAGAACCAAACTGTATTTGTTGATTTCCAACTCTACCCATAAACTGCAATTCCTTCTTATCATAAATCTCCAAAGAAAAGTCCCTCAACATCTGAGCTTTGATTCCCCCAGAGCTCACGCTCACCGGAGCCATACTCGACTTCTTCGTCGCCCCCTTTACTTCCACCGTATCCACCGTCTCCGACGTCATCACACTCCCGTGCACCGCCGTCGAGGGGGGCACCCTACCTTCCGACGGGTAGGGCTGCCCCGCCGATACGAACGACGAGATAGGCCTAGCTGACATGTTAAAAACCGGCGTCACCGACGGCGATATAGTCCATAACTGTGGCGTCGCGGCAGGAGCCACCGGTGTCGCCGCCGCGGAAGGCGGCGGAATCATCCAGAAGGCGTTGGAGGGTATCATCATCCCGGCGTTGCTCACTGCCCAAATGGGAACCAGCCCCTGAGGCGCCGCGGCGGCCACCGGTGTGGGTCCCATCGGAGCTAGCCCCGCCGCCTGGGAAACGCCGTCGTTCGAGGCCGCGACGTCGTAAAACTCGCTGTTCGAAGATCGTCGCCTCCTCTTTGTGAGACCACCTCCTCCTTCTTCGCCGCCGCCGCCGTCTTCCTTGGTGGAAGAAGTGGTGGGTATTTTGAGGGTCCCACCGACGGAGACGGCGATGGCGGGGACGGTTCCCGTGCCGGTGGCTTCGATTATAGATTGCTCGGCGTGTTGGAGGAGCCACCGGACAGTCTCGCCGTCGGACTTGTGGCCCAGCTCCCGGGTCAGCTGAAAGATCCGGGCTGCGCACGTCGCGGGTATTCGGATCCTCCGGCCGCGGCCCTCGACCTTCGTGTGGCGGTCCTTGGTCGACGACCGCCGTGCCGTGGTGGCGACAGGCATCGGCATGTGGATTGGCAGCTGCATCTGCATCTGCATCAGTGGCACCATCCCAATCGGTTGAGCTTGTGGGTTGTTGTTGTTGTTGGATTTCTGATCCGGTGAGTCCGGGTCGGACTCAATCGGTTCTTCCTTCAAAACGGGTTGGGTCGGCGCCGTGGTTGGTTCGCCGGCGCTGGTGCTGAGATCGGAGGTGCCACCGTCGTCGTCTGGTTCGAACTCGTGCTCTTGAAACGACGACATGTGTGAGCCAATACAAAAAAATATAAACACCCAGATACTTATTTGGTTATAAAAATGAAAAATAAGTGAGAAAGTGTAAGAAAATTGGGGAGAAAGTTAGAAACTTTTGTGGGTTGGTGGTATTATGAATCATGGAATTAACCATAGAAAGGAAGAACGAAGAAAGGGTTAATTAATTATAATTGGAAACAAACAAACAAACAAACCTTAAGAACCCAATTCTCATGGCGCACACTTATGGTGTATTTGTTTGGTAGATTTGAGAAGAGATTTAGAAAGAAAAATAAAAAAAATAAGTAAAATTTAAATAAAATATATTTAAATTTTATTTAATTTTATACAATTTTTTTTTTTTTTTTTTTTAAATTTCTCAATCAAACGCCAAATTAAGAGAGAGAGGGAGTGTAATTTTTGTATGGTGGGGGTGGGGGTGGGAGTTGTGGTGGGGGTGAGAGAGGGAAAGATCAACGGTCCGGCATTGAAACAATGGAATAGTGACACGTGTTGAGCTGGAGTATGGTGGCCATTTTTGTTTTTAGTGTGTTTGGTGTCCTTTTCTATCTATCATGCAGGGAGGGGGAGGAAGGACCACAGTGTAGTGGGGGGAAGAGAGGGACAGGTGGGGTCGACCAATTAGCTCCCACAGTGGTGTCGGAAAGGTTCTGAAAAGATTTCAAATTGTTGATGCAAATGAACGGATGTGATTGGTTGAAACCTTCAACTCTCGGTGGTCCATGCAATAGCACAAAGTTAGAATCTTCCACACTTGCATTTTATGTTGATTTTATTATTAGTACAGTTACAAGTTACACTGGGTTGGAATTTCAATTCTAACCCAGTGTAACTTCAACTCTTGGTGAAACCTTCAACTCTTGGTGGTCCATGCAATAGCACAAAGTTAGAATCTTCCACACTTGCATTTTATCTTGATTTTATTATTAGTACAGTTACAAGTTACACTGGGTTGGGTTCTCAATTCCAACACATTAAGCCCAAACAAAAATATGAAATATCATACAAAATCTATACTTTTTGGGTCAAGTCTAATAGAGAAGACATTGCAGAAGTTCGGCAAAAATTGGGCTGTCTAGGACTCTGCCTATGGAGTTTGGAGTGTTTAGCTAAGGCTAATGCTAATGCATGCTGAAAAATGACATGGTTTATTTGTCTATATATGACAGTGAAAAGGTAAGAGGTTTAGAATTTAAAGGGTAATGCTTTAGTGTGCAACTTACACCTTACACCTTTTTGTGTTCACTTACACTTTACACTTACACTTTTTTTACCTTGCACTTACACCTTTTGTGTAAGTGGCACATGGTGTGCAACTTATACATTTCATTTATACCTTCCACTTACACTTACACCTTTTGTGTGAGTGGCACATGGTGTGCAACCCACTTACACCTTTTGTGGGTTGCACACCTAAGAAGAAGCCGAATTTAAATCGGTTGAATGACTACAATCTTTTCATTTTAATCTAACTTATTAATTTCGTTTAAAAAAAAAAAATCTAACTTACTAATTTGCTCTCTTTTTTTTTAACACTAACTTACTAATTCACTTACATCCAATTCGCTTTGTTTGGTTATTTATGCTTTTCTGAAAAATCTTAATTGAAATAAAAAAAATAATTGAAACATAATTGCTATGTAGGATACAAAATATTCAATATAATGTCTAGATTTAAATTTAATATGGTGTGAGACGCTTATAAATTTGATCACATTTCAAATTCAAAGTATTTTTCTAATTACAAAATAAAATTTTAATTACTTTTTTGTACAAAATTTTATTCTTAATTATTCAAGTGTTATATCTGATTGATCAAAATTTTTACATCTCATTAGAAGGTTAATAATTTAAATTTCTCTGCCTACTGCATACAAGTATTATTTTTCATAAATTTATCGAGACTTTAAATGTTGTATTGCTAAAAGAAAGGGAAAATATTTGTTAAGTAGCCCCTGTACTGTTTCAGCACATCTTAGATGTACTTTTGCTCTTTTTATGCCTCCACCACAAGTTGACCAAAAAGTAACGGAAGAGAGAGTCGAATGATATCTGAAGAAGAAACCAAAATAGCATATTCCCGTATCTTAGTATTAGATTCTTGGCTTTCTCGGGTGATATACTTTGGCCGACTTTTTATGTTATGTTTGGTTGAAGAATTTGAAAATAGATTTGAAAATAAAAAAGAAAAAAGTATGTGAAATTATGTAAAATTTAAATATATTTTATTCTCATTTCACCTACTTTTTTCATTTCTCTTTTCAAATCCCTCCTCAAATCCCTCAATCAAACACAACATTAATGCTGTGTTTGGTTGAGGGATTTGGAAAGAGAAAGGAAAAAGGTGTGTGAAACTAACGGAAGCAGAAACATAAAGAACATGAAGAAGGAAACAGCACAAATAATACTAAAAATAAGTTAAACTAACACTGTAAAAAATCAATAGAAAACGGAAGCAGAAACATAAAGAACATCAAGAAAGAAACAGCACAAATAATACTAAAAATAAGTTAAATTAACACTGTAAAAAATAATAAAAGAAAACAGTTTAAATAAACATTAATAATAAAACTTACAATTGTTTAATGGATTGAAACTAACAATTCTTCAAAATACATAACTTGAAAAGAAAATTACAGAGATAGGTTTTTCTCTTGAGGAAGGGATGCTCTCAATTTTTCTAACTCTGCCTTATTCTTGACTGAAGAGGCCCTTTTATAATCAAAAGAGACTACCACTATTAGCCTTGTGAGTGATTACTGTGAGCCTTGTGAGTGAATAGTCTTGACTTGAAAGGAGCATCAGAAACACATGGGAGTTGTCTGCTGCTTTCGGTGAATTATTAAAGCTTTTACTGTGCTGAATTTGTCGGTGGAATGAATCATGATGAATGATGAATAGTAATGTTGACTTTTTGATGAATAGTGAACAGTAAAGTTGACTTTTTTTACTATTCATTGCTTGGAGGCATGTGACTGAGGGAATCAAATATAGATATATATATCAGCAACTTTTCTCAAAAGACGAGTATTGATTGAAGCTGATAATTATAGCTATATAGAATCCAATGACTGAATTAAGCATATGGGTCCTGAGCATCTTGGAACTCGGGTCCATATAGATTTTGAGTAGTTGAACCTTCAGAAAAGTTTGAACCGTCTGAACCACCTTCTGAACTGCTGTTATCCGAGTCTGATTTGGCTTGGGCCATGAGTAAATGAGCCATTTGGAGGAGTTCATCTTTGGATGACTTGGACTTGGGCTTAACCTTTGATTTGGATTTATCCTTTGACTTGGGTAGTCGAGCGGGCTTTGCTGACTTGGATTTAATCTTTGATTTGGATGACTTGGGCTTGGAAGAACTGGATGATGGGCTTCCAAGATTGACTGGAGGAAGTTGGCTTCCTTGAGTGACTGGAGCAGTTGGGATCTGATGAGCTTTAACCATGGCAGGTGTAGAAGCATGAATGTTAATCGGGAACTCAGTTTGAACAATATCAACAATTCGTTGAATCTTGAAGTTATCCCACCATTTAACCTTATGTAGCCGCTGAATCACTTTACCAGAAATACCATATTGCCATTTGAATATCCAAGGAATCTTATATTTGGATATAAAAATAAGCAATTGAGGGAATTCTCTTTGCTGTGGATGAATGAGAAAACAGTGGAAAAGTAATTGACTTGATCCAAAATTACTGATGGGAAGATGTCTGGGATGGCACCATAATGTGTCCACCATCTCAGAAACCAAGTAGGTAATTCTGACTTAAACTTTTGATCAAATTGAAGAAACCAGGAGTGACTAAATGTTTCATTTTGATATAGGAGGACTTTGAACCAGGCATCAATATAATCATAATAATTATACTGAAGGGAGTGATTAGGTAAATCTCGAAGTTGATAAGGAGAACCCCATTCAACTAAGGAAACAATATTGTGAATATAAAGTGAATGGTAAACCACTTTACTAGTGTAAGTACGATCATAAATGGGTTTAATCACAATTGACTGATGGTTGAACAGGATGTCTTTATAGAAGGTAATTGTTTTCTCTGGATGGAGAGGAACAAAATGCCATCCAGGAGGAAAATAAGTTTTAACCAGATCATTAACAGATTGACTCTTTGGGTGACTAGGTTCTTTGAAAAAGAGATTAGTAGTTGTTGAGTCAACATAATCAGATCGAGCAGTTTTAATAGGATTAGGAGGGTATGGAGTAACTGCTTAGCTAAATGAAGCAAAAGGATCATAGACCAAAGTAGATGTGAAACTGGGTCGAAGAGTACTACCAAGAACTTGGTAACGGTTAATCATTTCAATAGGATGGTATTGGGTGACTAACTCCAAAGGAGGGATAAAAGGCTGACTAGTTGGAACCAAGGCTTTAGAAGGGGGCCTTGGACGAGACATCTGTTTAAAAAGAAACAAAGGTTAGCAATAAAGATTAGTAACCACTAAGGAGATCTAAATAAGTCTGATGAAAATCCAAACAGTTGTAATAATCAGCAAGTAAATGGCGACGAGCTTGGATTTGGTGGTACTGAATGTATTGAGCACGTTTAGTAGTTTTTTTGGCTAATTTTAACCGGGCAATGCGATAAGCAGTTTGGTGAATCAGATCACGGTAATGGGTAATTTGGGTTTTATGGTAAGCAATAAATTGAGTGGCCATCCTTATCCCCCCTGTAAAAATTCTCGGGTAAGGAAATCGGGAATGGAATTTTGACAACCAGGTATATATTCAATAGTAAAATCGAAAATACTTAAAATAGATTGCCAACGAGCAAAAATTTGCTTACTAGCAAGATTTTGAACATCTTTTTCTAAAACATATTTAGCAGATTTGCAATCAACACGAAGTAAAAATTTTTGATTTAAAATATAATCTTAAAATTTACTAATACATAAAACAGTAGATAAAATTTCTTTTTTAATAGTACTATAATTTAATTGTGCTTTATTCCAGACACCAGAGTGATAACGAACAATTTGTTCAAATGATTGAGGAGTGACTTTTTGAAGGAGAATGCCACCATAACCAACATCAGAGGCATCAGTTTGAATAATTTTGAATGAATTTTCAGTAGGAATACCAAGACAAGGAAAAGACTTGACATATTGTTTAACCTGTTTAACAATAGCAGTATGAGTAGAAGACCAAGGAGGAGGATTGTCTTTTAACCGATCAAACAGAGGTTAACAAGTTTTCCTAAGGTCTTTGTAAAATTCAAAGAATATAATTCGATGATCCTAAAAAACGTTGTAGTTGAGTTTTATCTAAGATTTCATCAGGAAATTTAGACGCAAATTCAATGGAACGACTAATAGGTAAAATAGTATTTTGGTGAATATCATAACCTAAAAATCGAACTTTGGTTTGAAACAATTTAATTTTAGGAGCAGAAATGACTAGACCATGACTCTTAATGGTATAAAAGAAGGCAGTAAGATGTTTCCAGTATTCACTAATTGATTTTGAAAAAATAAGAATATCATCTATATAAACTATGGAAAAATGACTAAATGGATTGAAAATATCATTCATTATATGTTGAAATTCACTAGGAGTATTTTTTAACCCAAATAGCATAACATTCCATTCATAGTGTCCAAATGGTGTAGTGAAAGCAGTTTTATATCTATTCGTAGGATGAATTTGAATTTGCCAAAAATCACTTTTTAAATCAAATTTACTAAAAATAACAGCTTGACTAAGTCTTTTAATCAAATCTTTTTTATTAGGAATAGGATACCTAATCCATTCTAAAGCAGCATTTAAAGGTTTGTAATTAATGACTAATCGAGGGACACCTCGTTCTAATTCAGCATTTTTATTAACATAAAAAGCAGGACAAGACCATGGGGATTTACTCGGACTAATTATTCTATTTTTTAACAATTCATTAATTTCTTTTTTACACATTTCAAGTAATTCATGATTCATTTGAATAGGTCTAGATTTAGTAGGAATTTGTTTTTCATTAAAATTTTTGATATATGGCAAAGTAACTACATGTTTTTTCCTATGCCAAAACGCAGTAGGTAAAGTGGAACAAACAGTTGATTCAAGTTTTAATTTAAATTCATTAATCTGAGAAATAATTACGGGATCAGTTAATTGTTGATCAATTCGTTTGTAATTAATTTCTTTTTTAAGAAATTTTAAATGTCTACTTAATCGATTAATAGTGTGAGAGATAGAACAATCTTTTAATTGATTTAATTCTAATATTTCAGGTGGAGATAAGAATTTAAATGTAACAGGTTGACCGAAAACATGAGTAGTTACTCCTTCACTAGATGTAGTAAATAGATATAGTAAATAGATAAATGGTGTACCTAAAATGATTTTATCAGTTATGTTTTTAACTAAAACAAATGAGGTTTTAAAACAGACATTATTGTGACAAAGATGAACTTTAGGTAATTTATATTTAATATGCATTTTACTACCATTAGCAGAGGTTAATCTTTCATGACATTTTTCATAATATTTAGTAAGGAGTAAACCTTCTTGAATGCAATTTAAATCAGTACCAGTATCAATTAATGCAACAAGTTCTAATTCAAAGTTATTAATAACAATTCTAATTTTTGAATACCATTTTTGAATATAAATTTTATTAATTAGATTTAATTTTTTATTTTCAAGATTGTTTGATTGAGATTAGTGTGATCGATTATTGAATAGAAGATTTTCAGGATTAGTATGGTCAGAATCATGACCAGATTCATCAGGAGATTCAATATTATTATCTTGGAAATTTTCTAAATTTTTATTAGGTTTTAATGTAATAATTTCGTCTTCTAAATGTTGATCTTTATTTTGTAGTTCTTTAATAGTTTGTTTAATCTGATTGATTTCTTGTTGTAAATCTTGAAGTGTAACTTCTTTTTGTTTATTCTTAAATCTTTCTAAAGTTTTAGATAGACTAATAATTGGTTTATCTTGTCTAGGTTTAGAATCAGTATTATTAATTAATAAAGATTTAAGTCTATCAGTATATTTCTTCTTTAATTCTGGATCATCTAATTTACTAATTAGTTCAATAAGAGCAGATTCTTCTTGATTTTGTTTAGTAAGAACAGTAATTTGTTTAACAGGTTTACAACAAACATCATTACATCCTAATTCTATATTATTATCAGAATCATTACTAGGTGAATGGTAATCAGATGAAGTATTCGGATTATCAGAAGAGGAATCACTAACATATTGATTTAATTGAAAGATTTCAAATAATTGATTTTATTATTCATCATTAATTTGAAGTTGATTAACTTTATCTTTTAATTTTTGTTTCTCTTTACACTTATTAGAATAATGACCTTTTTGACCACAGTTATAACATGTAATATCTTTATTAGATTTAGATTTTGAATGTGATTTTGACTTGTAATATTTCTTTTTTGATTTAGTATAAAATTTATCATTTGATTTAGAAGGTGAATAGTTCTTTTTGTATTTATTTGAATATTTGTGTCCATGTTTACTATGCTTATGTGGTTTCCTACGAGAGGGTGCTACAGGAGGTAAACCATATTGTTCACAGAAATTTCCTAATTCATATTTAGCCTTGTGCTTATCTTTTTGAGCTTTTTGACTAAGTTTAAGATCAATACACATTCTTAATCCTTCCTTTTGAATAGTGCTAATTATATCACCATAGGTTAAATTATCATATTCAATTATTCCAGTAGGTTGACTAAGAACATCTCTAATTTTGTGAGCAAATAAATCAAGTAATCCATTAATAAATTTTTCTTTCCAAAATAATTTAGTACAGTCTTCTCTTAACATAACTCTAGAGGTAAAAACATCTTTATACCATCTAAAATCACTTAAGGTAGGACATGTCAGGTTACTAAGTTGATCATGTATGCGATAATATATATTAATAGGAGTTCCTATAAAATGTCTAACTATTGTGTAGATTAATGTGTTAACACCATCAGGTACATAATAACCAATATGTTCATCAAAGATAGGGAGATCATTTGCATCTTTTTGATTAGCATGTAAGATTGATTCACGTTGTTCTGCAGTGAGATATTTTTCCCACCAAGATTTAAGCATACCAGTAAAACCAGAGGTTATTAAAAAAGCAATTTCAGGTTGAGAGTAATCAGGGTAATTAGTTAAATAACTATTAGCAATCATAGATAAATGATTTAATTTTTGCAATATTTGATCTTCACTTAAACCATCAATATTCCATTCATATAATTTTTTAGCAGAGACAGAAAATTGATTAGCAATATTATTTTCTTCATATTGGAGATCAGGAGGAGTTGGTCTAGAATACCAATTTTTTGTAAGAGATGTAGGATTAGGTTTAGGATAATGCAATTTGTTGAGCTGAGTAGAGGGTTGAAATTGTCGAGCTAATTGATTAATCTCATTATCAGTTGAATCAGAATCAGATTGAGTAGAAACAGGTTCTTGTTGATTTAAAACAGTAACACCTTTGGAGGGTGAAGCTTGTTCATTGGTAGCTAATTTGGTAAATAGTTGTTCGATAGCTTTTACAGCAGATCGATCATTGGTGACTAAACTTTTGCGTTTGGAACGATCACTGGGAAGGTTCATTAAAGGTTGATCGAGAGATTGTTTAGTAGATATGGTATTAGCAGAATAATCATTTAAATTAGTTTCTATTTTATCTAATTGTTTACCAATTGTTTTTAAACATTGATTAGTATAATTATTTTGTTCAATAATTTTTTTTAATTTCAAGGTCAGTGCCAGGCAACTTAAAAGGAGAGACTGGAACTTCAGAACCTTGACATTCAATAATTATATTAGATAGAGGTGGATGACTAGATGTAACAGATGTATTAGGGGAAGTTTTCCATTTATCTTTTGTGATTGTATTAATCTTTTTATAATAGTTATCCATATATTCAAAGAAAGATAATTCAAAACCATATTCTACCATAAAATCATACCATTTCCTAGTTATGCTAGATTGTTGAGCAGAATCATATTTAGCACGATAAGCATGTCTTTTAGTTCTATTTTCTTTAGATCTAAAATCAATAAGTAATTTATCTAAATCAGGAGTAAATTCTTTTTTGATTGTCATTAATTGAGGATTGATTGGATGTGTAACTTCGAAATCAGTTTGAGTAGGAGAATTTTGAGATTCTTCATATTCTTCAGGTAAATGTGTGTGTGTTGAATAAACAGGTTTACTAATTTGAGAAGTTATAGAATTATCAATTTCTTTGAGTTTACTATTTGTAGTGTGACCAAAATTGAGTTGACTATTTTTTCGAAATAAATGAGTATTAAATATTTCATCTTCAGTTTCAATTTCAGTAGGTATACTAGAAGTACTATGTCTAGAGGATTGACCTCGATTAAATTTAATGTGAACTGAACCATCAGTATATTGTTGGATATCTTGGATATCTTGAATAGAAGATTGTTGTTAATTATGTTTATAATTTTCATTATTAGTAATCCATTAATCGGGGAGAGTAATATTTTTCCATTCAATCATTTGTGGAACATTAATATGGGATTCATTATTACTACTTTGGATTAGCAGAGTTTTATCTTTTGGACTTTTATGCAAAGCTTGAACATTTAAATTGGTTTTCATACATTTGTAGTGAACACGATAAATTAAAGCAACATTATGAACTTTTTCTAACATATTAGTAAATGAACCATTTAATTGAATATTTAAAGTTAATGCTTTTAAAATATATGGATCATGTAACTGAGTGTAAAATCAGGAAAACAATTAAAATGTACTAGACCCTTATGAAGACCAGTTTCCATCATACCCATTAAACTATCATTATAATCAATAAAACGAGCATCTCGTAAACATAATAAAACAGAAGTATTTTTTCCTTGTAGGGTTAATGGTTTAATACCAACTTGAATTAAGCCTAAATGAATAAAATTATTACCAGTTTTCAAATGTCTTTTAATTAGATCAACATCAAATAATTGACAAGTTTTCCTAGGTTTTTCTAAAGCATAAATTTGTTCAATGGTTTTAACATGCAGATTAACATTAAAAGTATTCTGTAAAAAAGTAGTTTTATAAACTTCCTTAACAGGTAATTTTGGTATATTCCAATTTAAATTAATTTTATTATTTTGTATTTCAACATCTTCTTCATTAATTACTAATTCTTGATTGAGTAGTGAGGGCAAAGTTGTTGATCTAGAACTGGCTGACGAGTTACTTCTAAATAATCGACTCATCTTTTGATTATTTAATCTGTATTATAGGAATCTTAATACATTGTCAAAATTTATTATGTTTTTCACATACCCGCATCCATACATACCCTATTCGGAAGACCCCTAAGTCCAACACTGCCTAACCCTAAGGACTTACTCTGGACAGGGACGAAAGTGGGTGACTTAGCTAGGTGGAAAGACACAGATAGAATTTTTGACAGATTAAGATGGCCGAAAACAGAATAACTAATCAAGAAAGTAGAATGATTAAATAGAAAACAAGACTGTAAGAAACATATATAAACATAACTTGGCTCTGATACCAATAGAAAACGGAAGCAGAAACATATATAAACATAAAATATATTTTATTTACAGGTGAAATGTAGATATATTTTATTTACATTTTACCTAACTTTTCCCTTTCCCTTTTCAATTCCCTCCTCAAATCCTCCAACCAAACACGGCGTAAAAGATAATGTGGGAAATTCTTTCATAACATGGCTCCAATAAAGACTTCGTTTTTATATGGTATGAATTTCTTTTCCTTTTTTGTTTTTTTTTTTTTTTTTTTGTGAACTTGAATCAAATAAAGCTCACTGTTAGGAATGTGCCTTAGTTTTATTGGCTTGTCAATGAACATCCAACCTGGAAATTCTTTTATAACATCGCTACGCTCAATCAAATTTTCATTTAGATCTAGAAAACACTTGACACTATTACAATCACCACTCAATTGGTTTAAGAAACACAAATTGAGGAATTTGTCAAGAGAGATGAATTCCTTAACAAATAAACTGGTAACACTTTCTACACCAAACATACTTCCGGAAGCAGAGTTATTAACCTCCGCGCTGACGACATCGTCTAAAAAACAGTACAGTCGAGCCAATTATCAGTGACCGTTGGCATGTAATCCGTTCTCAGAAGCAGTACTGGTGGTGTTGGCTCCGGCCTTCTTGGCATAGAATCTTCGGTACATGGAGTCAACTTCGGTGAGATAGTAGGTGCCTGGAGCTAGAAGGCTGCAGTCCTTGCTGGTAACAAAGTCCTTGCCTCCATACCTATGCTCCATCAGCTTCATTGTTTTGACAAATTTTTCTGGAGGGAACTGCATGAAAACACATGCTTATCAAAATATGACAAGATTGTTAAAGGCAATTTTTAAAAGTTGTTTGGTTTTCATATCTCCAAAATTCTTTTTGAGTTTTTTTTTTAAATAAATTTTTTTTAGTAAACTTTTTTTACAGTTTAGTCAATTTTATTTTATTTATTTATTTATTTTTTTTTAATGCACCTACAAAGTAAAATGTTCGTGAAAAAATGTTTACTAAAGACAAACAAAAAAAATCACCACATTTTTTTTTTACTTTGGTGAATTTTTTCAAAAATTTTTACAATTTTTTTAATTTTTAGGTGCATGTAAAAAGTTAAAGAACTTGATTAAAATATGAAAAAGGTTCAACAAAAGAATACAAAAAACAAAAAAACTCAAAAATAGTTTTAAAAAACAAAAACAACATTAGCAAGTTTTGAGTAGCCAACCACAAGTAGTTGGATTCAAGTGATCATATGAGTGGAAGTAAACCAAAACCGAAGAAAGAAGGATACCTCATGCCTTGTCTTCAACTTTTCCCCAACATTCATGACATTTGCAATGTTTGACAAGGTAAACGGAAGTTGACCTCCACGAAGTCGGAAGGAAAACATAGTGGCAGCTAAACCACTGCCATATGAGAACATCAGTACTCGCTGACCTGCCTGGAAGTAACAAAAACGGATAGCAGTTTAGAAGAAAGATTCTAACATTTATTTAGGTGTCATGCCAACGAACAGAAGAAAACCAGTTTAAGCATTTACCAATGAGCTATGCTTGTTGTGAATAAGAGATGCAAATGCTGCATAGATAGATGCAGTGTACATGTTGCCAACTTGCTTTGGTATTAATGTTGCCGGTACCACCTTTGCATCATAAGAAGGCTTTGAAACCTGCTGGGCAGCCTGCAGATACATGACAAGAGAGTCCAATCTCAGGAATCTATGTATTGCAGGTTACAGTCTAGGTAAAGTAAAAGAAAAGAATGTGAGAGAGATTGGAAATGCATGTGAGGACTAGGAGTCAAAACAGACCTTCTCAAGATCGCGGCTTTGGTAGCTTTCATCTCCGGTCAGAGTGGAAAATGGTGCTAGCTTTTGTTTAGCAGCCTCATCAACAGAGCTGCAAGTAAAATCAGATAAGATCAATCACTATGTACAAGTGCATCAAGTGGATAAGTGGTGAAAATTCACAGGTTTTATTTTAGAGTGATGAAGATGTTGGAAATGGTTATAAATTCTGGGTAAAACCAGAATTTTATCCTAAGTTTGGTCTAATTTTTAGGTGGGAAAACCAGAATTTTATCCTAAGTTTGGTCTAATTTTTAGGTGGGCCCCGTGCGTCGTTTTACACGGGTCAAAGTGGTAACGCGTTCTATGCCGCGTTGTGATTCACGTGGTATATTTGGTTGTTCAAAACCATTACCGAGTGAATGGGAAATTGAAGCCAAAGTATGCTCCATAGAAATGGAGTTTTGGTGGAAATTCCTTAAAGGTATGTATGAGGCTTGTCCCACATTGATTTGATGGGAGGTTTTGAGAGGGTTTATAAGGCTTGGGTTTGATACTTGGGGTGTGCCCCAAGGGGTACCCAAGTGTTTTAGAGGGAGAGGTTATGGGCAAAATGGGCTAGACCCATTGGACCCAAAATCACACCAGCCGCCGCCGCCGTCCGGGCCGGGTCTGGGTTGGGCAAGCGTGTGCGTGGTGTGAGGTTGTTGGGCTTGTTCGCCCAATACTAATCTTTTGGGCCAAAAACATTTGAATTTAATTCAAATAAACTGCTTTTGGATTTTCTGTTCATCCAAACAGGCCCTTCGCTTTCAAATGCAATTAAACTGGTTTGGCATTTTGGTTCATCCAAACAGGGCCCTTCCCGTTTTTATCTGTTTGAATAATTAACCAACAGATTCAAACCTGTTGAAATTCAAACCCAACAGGTTTCATACCTGTTCAATTCAAACCTACAGCCACCTTAACATCTATAAATAGACCAGCCTCCCATTTGGATAATTACATCAATTTTCGTATTCCTTCTCTGCTTTAAATCTCTGCCATATTGCTGCATATTATTTCTGAAAGAAAGAGTGTAAACACTTAGTGTGTTCGACGAACAATTAAATTATAGTGCTGCATTTAATTGTTGATAAGATCATTTCATCCTGGGAGATAGACGTCCAAGTTCTGAAAGCACCTTGGAGAGGACGAATCTGTCTTAAGGACACAGTGTTCAACACTGGACTTGATCAGAAAGTTATTCCAAGTAAGTTGATTAAATTAATTTCCTGTTTTCTTTATTTGTTTATTAAAATCAGATTTTAATTTTGTTTTTGTAACAAAATAAAATCTGTTATTATTTGTTTTATTTTATTTTTATTTTGAGTTTATTTTTGTAATCAAACAAATTTCTCTTATTTTCTTTATTTCTTTAAATTCTGATTGGTGTTTAGTACACAACAGAATTTAATTTATTTAAATACAGTGAAGATTGCCTAACAATCTTAAGACAGATCCTTTTTGGTATCTTCATTGTATTTAATTTTACATTTTCAAAGTAATATTCGTTGGAAAAACAAATAGTGATTTATGCTATTTGACGATAGTAGTAATATCTCGTCTCTTTTCTTTGACAACTAGTAGTACGACATCTTGGTGTCATTAACAATTTCGAATATTAATTGGTATTACGTAAAATTATTTTGGTATTTTATTTTTCTGTTTTAGTAACAAGGAAAATAGAATTATTTTGTGTTATAATTTATTTTCTCGGTTTTAGTAACTAGAAAATTAATTTGTGTTTTAATTTTTCTGATTTTTGTAATCGAAATTATGGCTACTACAAGCGCATCGGCGATTGGTACTCTGTTGTTACACCAACATCGGTCCTATTCGTAACCATGTTCATGTACCAATCAATCATGGAGAAAACCGGAAAAATTTAACGGTACCGAAGTTTAAGAGATGGCGCAGAAGATCTTTGTTCTATCTTACAACTCTTAATTTGGCCCGCTTCTTCATGAAGAGGCTCCAAAGATCGAAAGAGGGTGAAAGTGATCGCAAGTTGTTGCCACAGAGATGCTTGGAAACATTCAGATTTCTGCGTAAACTACATCCTCAATGGCCTTGACAACATGTCAGTATAATGTATACAATCCTCTGAAGTCGACAAAAGAATTATGGGATTCTTTGGAGAAGAAATACAAAAGAAGATGCTTAAGACGAAGAAATTTGTCGTCGGTAAATTTCTAGATTTTGTAATGGTCGACTCCCAAACGGTAATATCTCAAGTTCAAAATTTTCGATAATTTTGCATGATATTCATTCGAAGGTATGTCTTAGCGAATCTTTCCAAGTCATTGCTTTGGTAGAAAAGTTACCACCGGCTTGGAAAGATTTTAAAATTATTTAAAACATAAACGCAAAGAGATGACCATGGATGAGTTAATTGTAAGATTAAGAATTGAGGAAGATAACCGAAAGGTCGACAAGAGGCATGGAAAAAATCCCATTGAGTCAAGGCTAATGTGGTTGAACAAGTTCAAAAACCACATAACAAAAAGAGGAAGTTCTTGGAGATGGTCCTAAACAAGGCAACAACAATGGCAACAAGAAGTTCAAAGGAAAATGCTATAACGTGGCAAGATCGACATCGAGCTTCGACCGCCGCCTAAGAAGGATCATGGAAGTACAAGCAAGAAGACCACCAATCAAGCCAATGTGTGTAATTGGATTACATCTCGACGGAGTGAATGACATCAACCTCTCTGCTGTGGTGTCCGAGGCTAACTTGGTTGGAAATCCCAAAGAATGGTGGGTTGACACGGAGCAACTCGACATATGTGCAGACAAGAAGATGTTCACTACCTACAATGAGGTCGCAAATGGTGAGCAACTTTTTATGGGAAATTCTTCTACTTCTCTTGTGGTGGACAAGGAAAAGTGATCTTGAAGATGACATCGGAAAAGAACTAACCCTCAACAACGCATCGCATGTACCTAACATCCTAAGAATTTAGTTTCGGTTCTTTGTTAAGTAAAAATGGTTTTAGGCTTGTTTTTGAGTCCGATAAGTTTGTATTAACAAAGAGTGGTATGTATGTTGGTAAGGGATACATGAGTGATGGTCTCTTTAAATTGAATGTAATGACTGTTGTCTTAAAGTTGCTATGAATAAGAATAACACATCTTTTGCTTATATTCTTGAGTCAAATTTATGGCATGGTAGATTAGGACATGTAAATTATGATGCTTTGCGAGATTAATTGGTTTGGATTATATACCAAAGTTTGAAATTAATCCTAATCATAAATGTGAAGTTTGTGTAGAAGCAAAACTAACTAAGGCTCCATTTAAATCTTGAAAGGAAAACCTGAACCTCTAGAATTAATTCATCTTGATGTATGTGATCTAAAATTTATTCAAACTAGAGGAGGCAAAAAGTATTTCATAACATTTATCGATGATTGCACAAGATATTGTTATGTTTATTTACTTAGAAGTAAAGATGAAGCCTTAGATATGTTTAAACTCTACAAAACAGAAGTTGAAAATCAACTTGGTAAAACCATTAAAATGGTTAGAAGTGATAGGTGGTGAATATGATGCACCATTAAATGAATTTTGTGCACAACATGGCATTATTCACCAAACTCTGACCCTTATTCTCCACAAAGAAATGGAATTGTTGAAAGGAAAAATAGAACCCTAAAAGAAATGATGAATGCCATGTTACTAAGTCCAAACTTACCACAGAACTTGTGGGGGGAAGCAATATTGTCAGCTAATTATGTTCTTAATAGAATACCCCACAAGAAAACTAAAAGCATTCCTTATGAATTGTGGAAAGGTCGACCACCTTCCTACAAATACTTGAAAGTGTGGGGTGTTTGGCAAAAGTTGAAGTTCTGTTCCTAAAAGACTAAGATTGGACCAAAAAAGAGATTGTGTGTTTATTGGTTATGCTCGAATAGTAGTGCATATCGGTTTCGACTTATAAATCGAAATACTGATATAAATGTGAACACTATTATAGAGTCAAGGAATCTTTGTGTTTTTGAACATGTCTTTCCTTACAAGAAAGGACAGAATTAAGTTCACAGAAGAACTTATGATTGTACACAAAGTCAAGAGACTAATGACAATCAAACACAAGAGACTAGTAATGGTCTCAACCAACAGGATTTAACTGATGATGAACCAAGAAGAAGTAAGAGAGCGAGAACATCAAAATCCTTTGGTCCAGATTTTCTGACATACCTGTTAGAAAATGAACCTCAAAGCTTTAAGGCAGCAATGACAGGTTCTGAAGCACCTTTGTGGAAAGAGGCTGTTAATAATGAAATTGAATCCATTATGCAAAATCATACTTGAGAATTGGTGGATCTTCCACCAGGTTCTAAACCTCTTGGATATAAATGGATATTCAAGAGAAAATGAAAGCAGATGGTTCAATTGACAAGTATAAAGCAAGACTTGTAGTTAAAGGTTACAGACAAAAGGAAGGTCTGGATTATTTTGACACATATTCTCCTGTGACAAGAATAACATCCATTCGCATGCTTATTGCTATAGCAGCGTTGTTTAATTTAGAAATACATCAAATGGATGTTAAGACAGCTTTCTTAAACGGTGATCTAAATGAAGAGATCTATATGGAACAACCCGAAGGGTTTGTAGTATCAGGGCAAGAAAAGAAAGTTTGTCGACTTGTAAAATCCTTTTATGGATTAAAACAAGCACCTAAGCAATGGCATGAAAAATTTGATCATGCAATGCTTACTAATGGGTTTAAGATAAACGAATGTGACAAATGTGTCTATGTTAAAAACACTGACAAAGGATATGTCATAGTTTGTCTTTATGTGGATGACATGCTTATCATTGGAAGCAGTCAAAACATGATCAAATCAACTAAGCAAATGCTTAACAAAAGATTTGATATGAAAGATATGGGGTCGCAGATGTTTATATTAGGAATGAAAATAACTAAAACATCTGACGGATATGCATTATCTCAATCTCATTATATTGAGAAAATTCTTGATAAATTTATCAAGGATGATTTGAATTTAGCAAGGACACCAGAGACATCGGTTTTTATTTATCGAAAAATAAAGGTGATGCGATGTCTCGCTTAAAATACTCCCAAATCATTGGAAGCCTAATGTACCTAATGAATTGTACTCGTCCCGATATAGCTTATGCTATCAAGAACCGAGTAGGTACACTAGTAACCGAGAAGACCATTGAAAGCGATCATTCGAGTTCTTAGATATCTAAGATTTACTCGTGATCATAGTTTGAACTTTACTCGATATCCAGCAGAACTCGAAGGTTATTGTGATGCCAATTGGATATCGGATACTAAGAATTCAAAATCCACAAGTGGATATGTCTTTACTCTAGGGTCTTCTTGCTTTCTTGAAATCCACCTAAACAAACTTGCATCGCACGATCCACAATGGAATCCGAGTTCATTGCTTTAGACAAAGGTGAAGAAGCGAATAATGGCTTCACTTCTTAGAAGACATTCCAATGTGGCCAAAACACATGCTACTATTTGCATTCATTGTGATAGTCAATCGCAATAGGCGAGCACGTAATCATATGTATAACGGTAAGTCACGACATATTCGTCGTCGACATAATACCGTTAGGCAGTTGTTGTCAAACGGAATAATCTCAATAGATTATATAAAATCTAAAGAGAATATTGCGGATCCATTTACAAAAGGTTTGACAAAAGAGCTAGTGTATAGTTCATCGAAGGGAATGGGATTAAAGCCTATTACATAAGAGTCCATAATGGTAACCCTACTTATATGACTGGAGATCCCAAGAACTAAGTTCAAAGGGACAACTAAGTTATGTATGGCTCACCAGAAATCACCAAGGGATTAAAATTCCCTACTCATTCCTATGGTGAGAGTGATATCTGCAACATATGTTGTATGCAGGGGCATAAGGATAAGCTTTGCTTTTAATGATTACTTATATCTTGATTAAGGCATAAAATCAAGATGAGTATAAGGAGATACTCACAATAAGAATCACCTATATGAGTGTTGAACTGGGGCCGGTTCTATGAGAATGAAAGAGGCTACATTCTCTAGAAACACTCATGAAAACCAGGAGCGTTCAAGGCCAAAATGAACACAATAAAGGAGAACCACGATGTGTTAGAAAATATTTTGTGTGAAATCTATTGTCTTGGCTTACACAAACAATTTGAACAATTCAAGGCATCGCGCCCATTGGTTAGCCAGTAAGTCCGATAGGTTATCACTAGGGAAGGTTCAAGGCCGAAAACTACCTATCCTGATGCAAGATATTTCCGACTTATGCTCTTTCGTTAAGTCTGCATATTGTTGCATTTCGTTGTCATCAAATTCCATTCATGGGGGATTGTTGAAATGGTTATAAATTCAGGTAAAACCGAATTTTATCCTAAGTTTGGTCTAATTTTTAGGTGGGAAAACCGAATTTTATCCTAAGTTTGGTCTAATTTTTAGGTGGGCCCCGTCGTCGTTTTACAGGTCAAAGTGGTAACGCGTTCTATGCCGTTGTGATTCACGTGGTATATTTGGTTGTTCAAAACCATTACCGAGTGAATGGGAAATTGAAGCCAAAGTATGCTCCATGGAAATGGAGTTTTGGTGAAATTCTTAAAGGTATGTATGAGGCTTGTCCCACATTGATTTGATGGGAGGTTTTGAGAGGGTTTATAAGGCTTGGGTTTGATACTTGGGGTGTGCCCCAAGGGTACCCAAGTGTTTTAGAGGAGAGGTTATGGGCAAAATGGGCTAGACCCATTGGACCCAAAATCACACACACGCTGCTGCCGCCGTCCGTCGGGTCGGGCTTGGCTGGTGCGTGGTGCGTGAGGTTGGGTTGGGCTTGTTCGCCCAATACTAATCTTTTTGGCCCAAAACATTTGAATTTAATTCAAATAAATCATTTTGGATTTTCTGCTCATCCAAACAGGCCCTTCCTGCTTTCAAACGTAATTAAACTGGTTTGGCATTTTGGTTCATCCAAACAGGGCCCTTCCCGTTTTTATCTGTTTGAATAATTAACGAACACATTCAAAGCTGGTGAAACTGACACGGAACAGGTTTCATACCTGTTCAATTCAAATCCTCACCACCTTAACATCTATAAATAGACCAGCCTCCCATTTGGATAATTACATCAATTTTCGTATTCCTTCTCTGCTTTAAATCTCTGCCATATTGCTGCATATTATTTCTGAAAGAAAGAGTGTAAACACTTAGTGTGTTCGACGAACAATTAAATTGTAGTGCTGCATTTAATTGTTGATAAGATCATTTCATCCTGGGAGATAGACGTCCAAGTTCTGAAAGCACCTTGGAGAGGACGAATCTGTCTTAAGGACACAGTGTTCAACACTGGACTTGATCAGAAAGTTATTCCAAGTATTTAACCAAGTAAGTTGATTAAATTAATTTCCTGTTTTCTTTATTTGTTTATTAAAATCAGATTTTAATTTTGTTTTTGTAACAAAATAAAATCTGTTATTATTTGTTTTATTTTATTTTTATTTTGAGTTTGATTTTTGTAATCAAACAAATTTCTCTTATTTTCTTTATTTCTTTAAATTCTGATTGGTGTTTAGTACACAACAGAATTTAATTTATTTAAA